>VXBL01005506.1:1327966-1362555 GCA_013400195.1 Aramus guarauna | reverse complement strand
TTTTTTTTTTTTTCCCTTGGGATATGACAGAATTGTATGACATTACTGAAATAAATTTTAGATTAAGAAATGACAGTAGATAATGGAAAAAAGGTGACACAGCTTAGAAATTAATTGTATGTTAAGAAAAATTATAGGTTCCTTTTTGTTCATGTTACTGCTGAAGGTACTTTAATGCACACAGCCTTCTTCAGATGCTCTATTACAAAATAAAGTGGCTTACCACAGCAACTGCCTGGGACTGCAGGAGTTCTGTTGAAGTCATTACGGTGAAATATGAAATGTTTATCAGAACGTAACAAACTGTAACCAAGGGAATTCCAATAATTATAGATAGCGGTAGATTTCTAAAGAATGCAAAAGTAAGACTCCATCAGCATTGCTATATCACTGGTAGAGTTGTCATAGTAAACTGTGGACTCTTACTTTTCCCCACATATATATGTTTTTAGGTGTATTTACATTTCTTTATTGTAGAGTCATGGAAATCAGGATTTTAATAAAGGAAAAATACAACTTTATGCAAATTTATGAAGCTTGTAATAGATGCTAATTAGCTCTTGTCTGTTAGTGCTCAAACCTTGAATAACCATTGCTTTTAAAACCAAACCAAAAATACATGTCTGCTTCTACAAAAATATTAAGTGTTTGATTTCTGTCGTTAGAAACACTGCTTTCCTACATAGCTTTACCTGTAAGGATTTTTAAGTTCTTCTGTGATGTAATTGAGTTGATTCCTGGAAGGAAAAACATTCATACAATGTTATTAGCAGTCAGATGTTGAAGTACTAGTATTTTATAGTCAGGTTATTTCTTGTGTTACTGTTTTTTTCTTTTTAATTGAAACCTTATGTATGGTACAACCAATCTTTTAAGTGTTAAAACCACAGGACAAAAACGTGAGCTTCTTATCCAAATGTCATCCTCTTGATTTACCATCTTTTCCTCCATTTTCTTTGCCTCCTCACAGTTTTAGAAGTATCTCTGAGATTTTGAAGTGAGGTTGTCTTGATTCTTGGATACAGTATCCCAGAATAATAAAAACGTGGCAGACATGTATCTCAGATTCATAAGATTGACTTTCAACTTAAAGGTTTGCAATATCTGAGTCTCTTCAAATAGAAGTGTAAGCATGCCCATTGCAAGGACTGAAGCAAGTCTGCTAATGTTTCACAATTGTTCTGTGAGTTGTATTGTCTAGAAAAGTCGCATAAAAACCTTTTTAAGGATTACACCTATCAATTATAACTTCCAAATACTCATTTTTTGCTAGAGCATGTAGGCCAGATTGAATCAAGATTTTTACTCATCCACTCCTGAAAATGTGAGGAGTTGGTATTTACCATTCAACACACAATTTTTCCAATGTCTGCTGCTGGTGGTTACATATTGAAATAATTGTTTAGGTACCAGCTTCTCTGCCCCCCTTAAAATCAAGGTGAGTGTCTGACTTAGCAGACTTACAGGTCTGAGTTGAGACAGTTAAGCTTGGAAATAGAACCTGAAAGAGTAATCCATTTATGTATAAATTCAATTCTGAGCATCTAAATGGGACTTGCTTTCTTGTAAGTTAGTATTTGTAATTATTAATTCCTTCCAAAATATGGATCTATATGCAAATGTTTACAGTTTGAACATTTAAGAATAGCATTAATGGATCAGACATTGATCTTAGATTTGTGCCAACAGAGCCCTAGACCAATTGACATTCCCTTTAGTTTCAGAAAATAAAATGCGTAAACTCTTTTTCTGGACTGTGACAAAGATTAAGTTAAATATTCCTGACAGCAAATAAATTTATTCTTATGCAAATAATTCTGGAAAGCACTCTTCTAGTATTAAATATACATGCTGTATATAGAACATAATTGTAAACCTAAATCCATCTATATTTGTAATTATTTTCAAATGTGTTTTTTTAAATCTAACATGGTAGATGATAATGGATAAATAGATACGGAAATTTGAAACTGTTCTTTTTCCAGAATTCATTAAGAGCTTCTTAATAACAAGTCAGATGTTAACTTCTTCTGATCACATCTTTGAGTTCTACAGGGAGAGAGGAAGCCAGTTAAAGCCTGTTAAACCGTACCTGTTAATGCTAGTAAAGATACCTTACCATCCATCATATGCCCAGAGTCCATTATAAAATGCCAGACCAATAGAGCTAACAGAAATTTTACTGTCCTTGAAAGAGTCTTTGAAGTTTTCAGTTTTTCCTGCAAATAAGATGTAGATTACTGATCAGTCTTTTAATCCCCACCAGATAAAGAAACATTCCAACATCTGTTTCATCTTTGAAACATCTCACTGTTAAAATCAATTCATACCAATCTTCATGAAGTGATCTGTCGTGTTACATCTCCCACCCACCCCCCTTCTCTGAAAGAAAGTACCGCAGTTCCCAGGAGATTTGGAACTGAACCACTGAATAGAGAGCGCCTTACTGTTGTGCCACTTCCGTCAGTGGGAAATTTTTAAATGGCCATAGCAGAAGGTAAAGTAATTTTTGCAAGTAAAGTATATTTAATTACCTTGTGCAAGGAGAACAATTCCACTTACAATAATGATTGTGACAATGATCATTTTAGCAGCCGTGAGAAAATTTTGGAGATAGCTTCCCAGCTTCACACTCAGTGAATTCACTATTGTAATTACCACTAAAAGAAAAAAAAAACATATTTCTGCATTAAATTTGAAAAAAAAGTGGCCTCTTAAAGCTCCCCCCACCCCTTTATTTGCTGTACTGCTTTTTACTCCCACTGTTTGTATCATTCATACAGGTTTTTAACATACTATGTTTGGATAACTCTTACTAGTGAGGAAAAAGTTTTCTGAATTAGATTTTGATAGTACCTTTAACAAAAAAAAAAAAAAAGTTGCACAGCATTCTGATACATACAGAAAAGTATCTCCACACTTAATTTTTCTTCCTTTTCTGCTAGAGGTAAGCCTTTGTTCCACAGCTGTATTTATCTAGTAAAGCATAAAAGAAACAGACTAGGAACAAACCATTCTTAAGCCTATCTTTTTTATATGTTGTTGAATTAGTTATTTTGGGAAGGACTCGCTGTGTCCCAAACTCTTCTGTCGCTTTCAGTGTAGCGTCACTTGTGATGTCTTCGTGAAGATGATTAACCTACCGAAGTCTCGCTGTGCTGAAATGCGTTCATTGATGGGGCTGAACGGAAATTGCTATGCAGTATGAATCTACTCTCTTAAAGTATGAGTCTTACCAATGGCAGCTGCTGCAAGACACTTGATGACAGCTGGGGGTGGATCGCAACCCGGATAAAAAGGAGCTGAGGCGTATTCTGCAAAGCTGAGGCAAATGATTGCAAATGAACTGGGTTTTGTGACGAGTAAACTTGTCCATGAAAATAGAAATGCTGGAATCGGGCCAAACGCCTCCATAAGGTAAGGATATTCTCCCCCGGATTTTGTGATCATTGTACCAAGCTCAGCAAAACAAAGTGCACCTGAATAACAAGAAAAGCGCTTAGTGGTTGTTTAGTTAGTGCACTTGTTAAACTATGACTGACTAGAACAGATTATCGCTTTTTAACAGGTAGCAAAGTGAAGGAAATGGAAATACATACAGTGGATCGTTACTCTCTTCGTGTTTCTGTACACTTTATATCCAAAATAAGATTTTAATTGCTTGTGAGCAATTAGAAAAAAATACACTGCAACTATTAAGTTACAGTCCAGAATTTACTGCTAATGGTGGTTTGAGACTTGAGCAAATAAAGTACAAACAATTCTGACTTCATATTAGATTTCTGTTTCAGAAACTTAACACCGTAAAAAGCATCTGACAGCTGCACTGGCTGACCTACCTTTTGGAAACTTGGAAAAAAATAGACTAGCTGCACAGTTTTGAAGTAAAATGTCTGCTGAGCTCACCTTAAAAGTACAGTTATACTTCTAGATCTATTGTTGCAGCTGGCATCTGTGTAAAGTTTTTTTGTATATGCTGTGTACCTGGTACAATGCCCAAAGAATTTCTTTTTGGCTTACCACTTGAAATATTTTGAGGTGCTTAGTGCTAAATTCTCAGGTGATAGAATATTAGATTTACACAAGTAGAAAAATAGCAGAAGCATATAGCTTACTGCCAGTAAATGTCACTTAAGTAGAAAAGTATTCTCTATTACACTTAGTGGATGAAGTAAGCAAAACTAAAAGTTGCTTTCAAAATTAACTGAAAATGTGCTTTACGATTTTTAAAACCTAATTCATCTTTTATAAACAGCACACATTTTAAATTTTTTGCCTGAGTACTGCTACACTCGTATCAGGATATGATTGATTTTGGTCTAGGTACTATTAGCTAATTTTTGAAATAAGAGTAGTACAAAGAACTAATAGATACAGAGATTTAAGCAAAGATTCAAATTCTTTGACTCATTTACCTAATGTTGCAAGAATTCCACAGGCTGCCCAGATGGTTAAACAAGGACCCACAGATCCAACATTGGCAAGTACTGATTTTGGAGAAACAAAGATACCTGAGCCAATAATTGTACCAACAATCATACAGATTCCACTGATGAGGCCCACCTTGAAATAAAAGGAGATATTCTGGTAAAGTAATTTCTAATAATCTAGGAATTATTTTTTGGTAGAATACACTTACTGTTTTTACTAACTTTTTTCCCACCTTTCAACATACAGCTTCTACTAAGTAACATATTAAACTATGTGAAGTTTCCCTTTTCTTTCCAAGATGCATACCCAACCTGTGGCATACTCCTCCTGTTTCCAAAATAAGTTAATTGGAGTTTGCCTGTGTATATGCTTTATTAAACTGTCCTTTGGATTATGTGTGTCTCAAATCTAACCTTGTACAGGTGAACATTTTAATTGTTTGATTAAGCTCTAAAGTTATTTTATAAGCACTTGAGATATTCTGAATTTTCTAAGCTTCAAAAATTTGCTTTCTTGCATGGAGTCTATATATTTTTCTTTCAGTAGGTTTTGGGTGTGGTTTTTTTTTTTTTTTCCTCTGCTTGCTTCAGATATTTGTGCACAGGAATTATCTTGATACTGCTAGGTGGTGAAAGATCACCTTCTCCTGACTTTGTAGTAACCTGTGTGTTGCATGAAATTATTAAAACTTGAGGCGCCTCCTGCTAGAAGAATAGTGGCATAGGCCACTTAAACTTTCCTGTAAGTTATGGCTAGTCTAATAACATCAATATTTTGCTAGTCCTGGTACCAAACTAAAACCACAAAGAGAATCTTTTTGTGTTACTTAAAGAGGAATTCCACTCCCTCCTGAGAGCAAGTGGTACATCTGTTTTCTAAAGCATCCATAGTTTTCTGGAGGAGACATTCACTTGTCTTTCTGAGCCAGTGGTTATTTTATGGCCATAAAAACTAACAAACTTTCAGAAGTGATGAGCTGAACAAACTACTTCAGCCTCTGAGAAGTACATTTGGAAAGAAACAGTAAAGTTTATGAAGTGTCTCACTTGATCAACTTTGAAGTTATCAGATAGAAAAATAATTCAAAGACTTAATACATATTCTTTTTAATTGTGTTTATATCAGAGCTATTTAACTAGTAATTAGCAGTTTCCTAAAATGTAAACCAACCACACTGTCAAGGTATTATATCACTGCTGATTTGGGACACAATTGCAGTTTTTGTACAATGATGCATGTGCACAGGTACCCCCTTCCTGCCTCCCTCTGCCAGCCCTCATACACACGCAGACTGAAGGGAGAAAAGAAAAAGCTTTGCCTGCTTTTGTAGGTTCATCGTTTGGGGTTCATGACTCTGAATGGACTGCTCATCTTCTTTGCTGTTGTCCTCTCCTCTTCTTTTTCTCAAGGTTTCTTCACCCATTTGGTTTACTTGTTGAAATCTCTAAGGAAATAAAAACAAAATATCAGTCTAGCTTATTCATGTTTGCGTCAGTTTTGCTGATACATATGGGTCCAGAAAAGTGTAGTTAAATACTGCTAGAAAACATAAGCACACACACTTGCTCACAGGCAAAGGACTTCCATCTACTTCACCTCATCCATCTGACTTGCGGTGGATTTTCCTCATACCCACCTGGCAGTGAATCTCTTTTGGATCTTCTGCCTCAGGTTACATTCAGTTGAGAGATGTCCCTACTGGAACAATCCAGGTTTTATAGCTAGTCCTTCCTTTGAATTCCTCCAGAGGTCCAGACAGATTTAGTCTTTGTTCCAAAAGCTAGTCTGTTTTCTTATCTAGGAGACCTTCTTTCTGATCTTCGGTAAATTAGACCTTGTCCAAATTCCTTGGAGATGCAGGTACCTGCTAAATGGAGTATTGTCTCCTGTAATTGTCTAATTAGCAGCTCTTTGCCTCAGAGAGTTACTGGTCTTCTCTGTGTTGTCTCAGGGTGAATGTCGTCTTCTGAACTTTTTGGTCTGTTAAGAATTAGAATGTGAACAGTTTATTTTCTGATGTAAATTTAGACTTGGGATTTGGTTTATCCCATAGTATTGGGATAGAATACAACCGGAGTAGCGAAGGGAATTGATCAGTCAGGCTAGGTCCTGATTCTTAAAAGCGGATTCAGTCAAAAGTCTCCTCTCTCCTCAGACATAATTACCAGAATCTGAATGTTGAAGATCATTTTGCAGTTACACAGACAGTAATTCAGGAATGCATCATGTTTAGGCAACTTAGCTAGTATCCAGTAATTCTTGGCTACAGAAACAGTAGTGTTTTAAAATGACAGAACAGCTATCTCAGTACTGCTGGTCTTCAGAAATATTAGTGCTCTAAAGACATCTGGCTTATGTTTTGAATTAAAGATTTTTAAAAGAAATCATCATGAATCCAACTTTGAAGATTAAACCTACAATAGAAAATTGCTCACAAATGGAATGCAGGGCTTGGGTCACTGAATTTTATTACGGCTTTGTGCCCAGCTTCTCTTTTTAAAGTCTTGTATTCAGAATGTTTTAATCATCATCTCTTAGCAATTCATGCTTTCACTTACCTTATTTATTTATATTTGTTTGGCGTTAATCAGGCTCCAGGAATCTTTGTATAGTATATTTCTATTTCTCCCATTAGAATTACCAGCCACTTAGACAGTAAGACATGTCCATGTCTGAAACCAGAATACGCAGAAGCAGCAGCAGCTTAAGTACAGAGGTTATAAAAGGTAATCATTAAACCCATTCTCAGCCAAGAAGGTTTGAGATAGGAACCACAGGTAAACCAATAGTCCAATTAGTTTATCTTTAAAAAAAAAAAAAAAGTCTTTGTTCCATTCGTGAGAATGTTTGTCCAGTACCTAAGTAGTATGTTACATAGTGAGAGTGAACCATAATTTGAAGAGTCTATTTCTATGATTTTTGTATCAGGCAGTTTCTCATTTAAAAATACTTTGGAAAGATAACCTTGAAGTAATTGTCGTATTATCGGTCATTAAAAACATCTGTCCAGATGTTAGCTGCATCCTATAAAAATATTCAATGTTTTTTATTTTGAAAAGACAGAAGAGTGTGAGCAGAAATCTTTCCTTTGTTTTTCATTAACCTGAAGGCAGCTGAGCGGGCAGCTTGTGTTCCCTTCACTTGCAGTTCCAATTAATTTTTCATTTTTTGTAAATGTTTAAAAATCTTGCTTTAGTGAAAAATGCCATTCTCTATTTCTGCAGTTGGATATCCAGGAAAAAGGTATCATTATGCTGAGTGCTGAAATAAGGTAGCTCCTTTCATTCCTGCTAACCATCCCTAAAATATTTGCAAAAAACCCCTAATCATTTTCTCTTCATTGTTTTTGGCAATGCAGTCATACAGCTCCTTTCTGTAAGACATCCAAACCAGTAAGTCCTGATCAACCTGCTCTGAGTTCAGCTGACTCTTTTCAATATACATCTGCTGTTAAAAGCTGAAAGATGTACTGGTATTAGTCACTGATGTTAAGATTTGTTATCTTGTTAAGATAATGCCTCATGAACAGCAGTAGGACAGGATTGGAAATAAGGCCAAACTGTTGGACCCAAATATCAACAAAACTGTGTCCTGGCATGATTTGTTGTTTTTCTTTTCTTTTTTTCTTTTTTCCTTTTTTTTTTTTTTAAACCTTCTGTTTAAGCATGCAGGCTTGATCAACAGGAATTCCTGTCTTTTGTAATGTTGATGTAAATCTGTGACTAAAAATGTACTCTAAGAAAATGTGAAGCAGACTTACATTAGTCTATATTTGCCATGTTTTGTGATGGTTGAGCCAGACTGTGTTGTGAATGTCTTTCTCCAAGATTGAGATTGCAAAGTTATGTCAGTACTGAAAACAAAACCAAAACTGTATTTTTTATTTTTTCTTACTCCTTTTCTTTACTCTTTTCTTTTTGTTTTTCTTGTTTAATTCTCACAGAAATAGGGTTAAACTTCAAGAAAAGCTCATCCCTCTTAGCTAACTTCTTATTCAAAAATTACCACCTGAACAATGGTCAGACAAAAGTTTTTCTTCCTACAGGTAAAAAGAATAGAGTGTTGAAATTATAGTATTACTACAAGCATATGAAAAGCCAGATGTCGACAACTTATTCTGCATCTTTTACAAGGACTTTAAAGTATTTTTCATGGTTATTGTGATGTAGGAATAAGTAAACTAATGTTTTTATATCCATCAATTGCAGATGCCTCGTTCGGGATCAGATATTATGTAATGTACTTCTGTGTTCTCTATAGCTGATAATTTTGAAATTAAGATTTGTAATGTTATCATTCCTGTGTTTTTCCTGAAATGCCACAGACTGTTGAAATAGCTAATGTGAAAAGAAAAAAGAAGGGGGAGAATCATATAATGGGGTTAACTTTGTCCCTCAAAACTAAGTAGACACACTTTTCACATCTCTACCCTGGAATTTCCAAACCAACTGAAAAAAAAAGGCGGGGGGGGGGGGGGGGGGGGAGAAAACTTTGATGAAAAGATAATGGAGTGTGTCGTCTTTTATTCCATGTTAAGTAAAGTTTTGCTTAGGAATATTTTTAGATTTGGTGTAGGTAATCTTTGAATTTTTTGTGCTGATGTATGTTCTGTGTGTCTCATGATGTTTTCAACTGTCTTTTGTTTCTGTATCAGATCTATACTCTAATTTATTTCCCCAGATACAATAAGGGCAACATTGAAAATACGTTGTTTGAGGTTTTTGCCTAAGCAACCAGTTCCTTTAGCCAGCTTGGAATGTGTATTGGGAGAGTTCCCATCTGTTCAGTAAGTGTTTTAAATCTCTGCCAGTGACTTGACCTTAACTAGCCTGTTTCCTTATAAAAATGGAAAAGTATCTTCATTTATTGTCTAGTTTGGGTTTAGGGGTTAATCTTCTTGGGATGCTATAAACTTGTTAAAGGATTTGCAATTTTACCAGCAATCCTTCTTTTCCTCAGCCACTTAAGGAAAAAGTAAACACTGAGTTCAAGGATTCTACTGTTATTTTCTTCATGCACAAGAGAAATGGTACTTTTACAGCCATGGGAAAAGACTCCTTCCCTCTCAAATATATACATAGATGAAGAGATCAAGGAGTTCAAATTCCAAGGGGCTGCAGAAGCAAACACTCCGTGGCCTGGTCCTGTCTAAACAGTGTAGTTTGAACCTTTTCAAATGCTATTTACCAATTAAATCGTAAAAAGTAATTTTCAACTTTAATTCGGGAAATAGCAAGGGCACAGTGTATAAATATACCTTTTATTATCATTAGTCACTAATAATAAAGGTTAATGTTTCTTAGAGTTGGTATTTATTGCTTGCAGTAATGCACATGTTCTGCTTTGACTGATGCTTAAGCAAATGGTAAGGATTTATTCTAACCTGTAGATTTTACTTGTAGCTTAGCAGTATCTCAGAATGGGTACTTTCCATTCTAACCTTGCTACTTAACAAGTTACTTAATTTTAATCAGAGAACCGGTCTGTTTACTTGCACTTGCTCTTCTTTGAATCCTGTTATTAGCAGATGTGCTGTAAGAAGTGATCTCACTACCGTCATTCTTAAATGCATTTTAATGTTTTTCTGAGTAATGGCAGGTATGCTGCAAGTGGAATATAGGAAAAGTCTTTTTTTTTTTTTTTTTTTTTTTTTTTTTTCATAGCTGTGTTGATGCAGGGTTATGCCTCTAGACTGCAAGGTCTTTGCATCTTGTGGGAGTCAATAGGAAAGATCAGATGAGTATGTAGTTCTTAATGCCCGTCGTATACATGTTTTTTTAAATACCTGCAGTTTTTCCCTACTTATTTCTTGGTTACAGTGTAGTTGGCTTTGCCCCAGTGACAGATAATGCTGTTGAAAAGATCTTCAGGTTTGCTAAAGGTTTTGCACTAGACCTGCCTGAATAGTGCACATTTTTTTAGTAAGACTAAGATTTTCTTTTTTTTCGTATTACAGTTTTTGAGCACAGCTGTTCAGAGACTCTACACAAACTTGTAAATGCTGGGTATGTTGTTCTATCCAAAAAGATCACAAAAAATCAAGGAGTCTCTTCTCAAGGTTATTCTAAAGGAACTTTGGCCTCTGAAGAAAATTAGCTTGACTAGATCAAGTTAGTTTTTTCAGAGCATTCAGGAGCCAAAGCTTTTAAGTGTTTCACAGCCTGCTTGCAATTAGTGATTTCCCTAATACACAGCCACCTCATCTTCTTTTTCCATTTAAGGAACAATTGCTCCAATCCCCTGTTCAAGTCCAAAATTCAGGTTGCGTTCCACTGGTCTTTCATCAAGGAGGAATTACTGGCTAACATTGGCTTTGGCAGAGGGCATCTTTCGCATGCCCGTTTCCAGCTGAGGAGGAAAGCAGGGAGTACTAAAGCACTCCATAGAGCTTACGATGCTCTGTGCTACATACTTTAGAAGCCTTGGTTTAATTTTACATTTATCGAACCCAAACATTTGTTATGTAAAACAACTTTTAAGTACTACAGTATGATATCTTCAGATATCATATCTGAATGTGTGTGCATATAGATATGTTGAAGTTAATTTAGTACAGGAAAAAATTCAGAGCTAAAAAAATCTGGAGATCTTAGAAACCATGTCGAGATTCAAGCTGTAGAATTTTTACCATATTTATGTTGTATGTGCATAGTAGGATGAGTGCTGAGAGCTTTCCTGAATGGAAGAGCTGTGCCTGGTCAGCCACAGATTTGCATTTGCAGAGAGAAAGCTCTTAGAATTTCTGATGCAGTGTGCCAGTACAGTGGCATGAATTTTTCATGGTGAAAAATCTTAGGAGGCTCTCTTTTCCAAGCTGTTGGAGAGCAATGTTCTGGCTAGAAAGGTAACAGCACCTTTCTGGCTTAAAAATAGAGGAAGGGAAAAAGAAAACAGCTGGGTTTAAATGACTTCTAAATGGGTCAGAAATTCCTTTATATTGTAGATTAATTACAGCACCCTTTCTGGTAATCATTACAAAAACACACTGAAGAAGACACACTGTGTCTTCTGTCTTATCTCAACTTAATAAGCATTTCAGAGAATCTGTGACCAACTTCTATAGATGATACTTCTCTCGCCTGAAACTTTCTAATGAGCTGGAATGGCACTCGGTTCACAGAACATCAGGGCATACTTATCTTAATGTGTCTGTTCAGGGTCAGAATCTCCCTGGTATTTACACAACTGAAGCCCAGAGTAGGAGCTGTTCTCTTCTGGCAACAGAGTAAGAAGTAATGCCAATGTATTTTATCAGTACTTTGAATATGCATTGGAACTGTTGCTGCTCAAACAGCAATAAAAACTTTCCAAACAGAAATGCAGTTTAGAAAGCCAACACTGGTTTATTCAGCGCTGGGGTGCATGGGGGAATCTCTCCTCCTAACATGTTCCCCTAGCCTACAAACATACACATATTTATATTCTCAAAACACACATAGTTACAATTACATCATGTAGTTGCATAGTTACTTCATTATGACTGGTGTAAAACTTTCTTGCTTTGCTTTTAAAGCTATAGACTTGAGCATGCCCAGTGGGGGTGGTTGTACCTTGGAGGCAGGTAGCTTTTAGAATGGGGGTGTGTTTTGGTGCTATAATTAGATTATAATGAACAAAGTTCACTCAAATGACATGATTTTGACAGGAAATGAAATATTACTTGGCTCATGTACCAACTACACAATTTATCAGCTCCATGGTACCACCAAGCTCTCAGGTTCTCATTCTTAGAAATGTTTTTATTAGTTACCTGTTAGGTTGGGGCTGTACAGGGACCATAGGAACAAGACTGGTTACTAACAAGACAATCATTTGACCATTACCTTACTATTGCTAATAATCTCATGACCTGGTTTACAGAGACTATACACAACATATCCCATCACCATAGTTAAAAAAATAAAAAGTTAAACACATCAGTTACAGAACTACCAATGTTTGCTCCACACTCTTCAGTGGTTTGTTTTGGAAAGGTGGTGGCAGTGTTTGCTTTTCAGTTCATAATCACATTAATCCAAATGGGTTTTTCTAGGGAAAATTATGTTCGGTTGCTATGGACAGAATATGCCTTGTAAATCCAGCAATGAAACTTTAATGTGACTACAGTTCCACAACTTCTGAATTGTTTTCCCAGTTTCCTGATAGGAGCTGAACAACTCTGTTTGTGTGTTGTTTTGTGAAAGGAAGCTGAAACTACTTCATTGGTTCCATTTCCAACTAGAAGATCCTGTAAATGGAAGGAAGGTGCAGCATTATCAGGATCAGTATACTCAGTCAGCAGTGCTTGAGGTCAGACAGTAAGTTGCTAATGTCAGGTGGGTAATGGAAAAAAGATAATCGGCATGGGGAAAGTTTTTGTAGTAGAATAAACCAGCCAAATAATTTATTCGGTATAGTATCTATGAAACAAGGCAAAGTGACATGATTACAAAATCTCAGTAAGTTCTGGGGAGTTTAGATACCATTTTCTTTAATACCTGAGTACTAACCAAGCTCACTTACTTGATTATGCAAAAATCCAACACATTCGTGTCTGAGTGTGTTTGGAACTTGTTTCTAAATACAGGGTGATGATTTACTCGGAACAGGATAGTTAATTCTTCATTTCAGCACTTTAAAGATGCATAAAAGTTGTTACCTTTGCAAAGAGGAAGAGTATTCTGTTTGTTTTCTTGTAGTACTATAGTGCCTAGCAGTAATAGCTATTATGCTGGACTAAAAGGAGTAAGTTGCAGCGAGTATGAATTTATCAGTAATTCTGTCAAACTGATTTTATTTCTCAAAGTAGTCAAGTGGGAAGAAACAGTGCCGGGGGGGGAATATATATATATAAAAAATTTTGGAAGGGCTTTTATTGGTGACTCTCACTATATTCTCACCAGCACACTGTGGAGGGAAGGTCTAGAAATACATACTTTTTAAAAACTAAGGTAATAGAGTAGATGAAGACCTAATTGAAAAACTTGGGTGGAAAGCAGCAGTGGCTCGCTGTCAGGCTGGGAAAGGTTGGTTCTGCAGGAGTGTGTCCTGGGTCTGGTCTGTTCAGTACTGTGTTTATGTTGCAGCTGACAGAAAATGCTGTGAACACACAAATTAGTGAACGGTACAAAATAGGGAGGATGCTGTAATAGAGTGGGCTGGTGAACTGGTGGCACATCCTGCCCAAAGAAGTTAGGAGAATTCCTTTGTTACACACTTTTAATGACAGAGGAAGCCAGCATCTGCCAGTAGTGGCCCAATAAATCCTCCTATAAGGGCATATTCTAGTCATCCTAGGCTGTCTGTAGCGTGCTGGGAACTACACCAAGCATAGGAGAGCAATGGGAACAAATGTCCCAGCTTCATAAAAGTTAGAATCATGAAAAGCTTTTGTGGTTGCTTAATTATTGTGTATACAAAACATCCTGAAAGCCTTGAATTCATGCTTGTGAACATTGAGCAGGATTTGCAGTACCTGCTTTGGTATGTGCAAAGTGATTTCTATGCAAATCATGCCAGCTGGAGAGAAAAGGAGACCTTTGCTGTCTATTTGATTGCTGCAGGAGGTACAGCCTTTGAAGGTTTACAATACCCATAGAATATCTGCAGGGTATGTGGTAGTACTTTGGAGTTTAGGAAACAAGTTTTATGCGAACGTGCGTGACAGAAGCTCTGCAGCCTCTGTCACCTTCAGGACTTTGAATTTCTTAAGGCAGTTGTTTCACAGTTCAGATTGCGCCTTTGGTACTCTTTCCCAATGCTCTTTTCTTCCATGAACTTCATCCTATTACTTTGTGTGGCTTGGTTCAAAGGTTACTTGAAGTAATTTATTTCCATCCTTGATGTTAACAGAAATGTGAAGAATGATTACAAGTTTTGTTTCTTCCCTGGTTTTCACATTCTAGTTAGAGAAGAAATCTGTAACTTTGTGTTTCTCAGAAGCTCCCTCCAAAGATGAACCTGCAGTAAATGTTGCCAAATGAGCTTTCTTGTGGTTTAGTGCTACTGCAGTTTTGTAGGTAGTAGCAAGGAGTAGAAACAATTAAACTCAGCAATGGCTAGTATTGTGTATTATTTGGGCTAGGGAGTAAAAAAAAATACTGTAGTGGGAGAAGTCATCTTTCATTTTGCAGGTGCTAGTGGAAGGATTTCACCATGTGTCAGTTGGTGCCTGATAAATGTAAATGCAGAAGCAGCAGCTGGCAGGTCCTGTGTTACATGGTGAGCACTTCTTCTCTAAGTAAAAGCCCAACATCCCTTGCAACCAAAAAAATCTTCACAATTTGCAAAGGTGGTAAGATCAGCTACTGTCTTAATAGTGTAACCCTTGTTCATTTTTCATGGTCATTTTTTATAGCACTAATCTATCTAGATGATGTTCATATCTTCTAAGCATATCCTGTTGTAAGGAGAAGCTTGGTATACTGGAAGCTGATGGCTTTGGTCTTAAAGACCATTTAGTTAGTTATGACCATTGTCGTCATAATCTCTGTTGATAAGGATCACAGATTTTGTGAGGGCAGCTTCTCTGAAAACTAAAGTTTTATATATAAAGTCTGAAAGAGATGAATTCCTGCTACTTGTGAAAATGTTTGTGGTTACAAATCATGTGTCTTAAAGTAGGGCGACAGCAATCACTCAGCAAGAGGAGAGTCCTGTATGCACTGTACAACTATGTCAAAGCCATCAAATACAGTTTCCTCCTGATTTTTTACCGCCTAGGTAGTTAAATATAATAAAAATATTTGTTTCCCTTTGGTGGGGACATGCAGGTTTATTTTGAACGGGTAGGAGTTTTTTTAGTTGCTCGTACCAGCTTTTGTATCAGAAAAAAGTATTTGCAATGTTGGTAAAAAGGCTGCCTCTGGTTCCTAGCAAATGCAGTCCTGTGAAGTACATTGTTCTTTGCCAAAGGTTTCTCTGACAAATGTGGGTGTTAAGTTGGCCTGTTGAAACACCTTATATCACCTGTAAGTTGTGACGTGCTAATGCAGAATTGTTTATACTGGGTGTTTACAAGGAAGCTGTAGTTCTTGTGTCTGTGCTAGTAGTTCTAGTTAGAACTAGTTCTGTAGGCTTACAGAGCTATCTCTAGTACGCCGCTAAAATGTGGGGTACAAGAATTAATTTTCAACCATTTTTTGTAGTGCTGTCTTGATCCCCTTGACTGCGTTACTTTAGATTATATAGGGTAACAAAGTTTTTCATACCAAAATCTGAGAAATAAGTGTTTGTGCGTCCGCTCAGAATTGCAAGATGATTAAAATCCTATGGCCAGTGGGGAGGAAAACTCAGTATGAAATAGCGTTCAGAATACTTGCATGTATGTGTATGTAAAACCATTACAACAGTGAAGATGGAAAAATTCAGATAGACCCATCATTGTAGCAAAAGTGATAACCTTTTCATCTTTGATCTTCAGACCACAATTAGTCCTTAGTGAAACACAGATTTACTTAAATGGGACTGTGTGACACCATTCTCTTACAATAACCTGATCCAGTTCTAAAGGGAAGAACACGCACCAGCAATTTGTCCTGTTTGCTTCCAGCTTGTGTAGCACCTCTCTTTCCTGTCTTCCTGTTGAGTGCTGCAGAAGCACAAGAAGATGACAATGGTGGGGAAGAATCGCCCTCCTCTGAAGCACAAGGTAGCACCATGGTTGAGCTGGGTTTTGAATATGGCTGTAAAAGGAGAAGGAAGGGAAGCTGTATCTGACAGCTGAAGTAAAGCGGTGTGACGTTGCCTTGCCTAGTCAGTTCTCGTGAAGTCCTTGGTGCTGTTCCTGAGAACTGCCCATGGCTCCTTTCCTTAACTACTATTTTATGCTGTGATGAGGTGTATCTATTTCTTTAGTCTTGTCTGCTTGATACCCTTCACTTAATCTGTCCATTTCTCCTGCTTCTTGGATAACATGAGTTTCAGAAACACTGTGTCAGCCTCTTACTTGATTAGAACATAATTTAAAGTATGTAAGATGCCTGTTCTGGGAAGTCTAGTCTATAATTCACTGATTATGTTGTTACTGTGTTAAAATGTTGTTTCATTGGCAGTGCATCTTTATGGAATTAATGTGTAATGAGAAATTAATACCAGAGGAGAATGTTGTCTAGGCATTCCAAAAGGATGGATCTTACAGTTGTGTGATAGCTTGTATTTGGTATTAATAAACAAAAAAGTTTTTGATTTTTCTACATTCTAACCTAATTCTAACTTTAATCCATTTAAAACTGGGGTTTTTTTTCTGATTTCAGATGGAACCAAAGTAGCCTGTAACTTGTTTTAGTTACCTGACTTGAATCAGAGTTCCTTCTGCTGGATAAACACCCGGGTTCCATGACAGTACATAGAAAAAAGTATATGCCAAGTATTTTCAGTCTGTGAAGTAAAAGGTCTATTGGAACAGTTGAGTTCAGCCTGTCTGGCTGTCTGTCTGTCGTTAAATGTGGTGGTTACCCATCTTTCTGTGGTTCGTGATGGGTTGGCTTGCCTAATCCAAGTTGTAATACAGCATAACGTAAACCTGTGTGTATAGGCCTGCTAACCTGAGGAAGGCTGAAGGACCTCTTCTCCCAGCAGCAGAAAGCAGCAGTTTTACTGGACAGACAGACGTGTTAACTGCACAGAGTTCTGGTAGCTACAGGGACGAGGGGCTTTCTGGGCAGCTGTCGCAGTTTCCAAGCGTTCCCAAAAGCCACGTCAGGGAGCAGTGGGTGTAAGCCAGCTGAGGTGCAGTTTCAGTGGCACACAGCTAATGCCTTAGCGAAGCTCCTGAACTGCCTCATCCGTGGGCTGGGCAGAGGGTACTGGGTTTGGAAAGCCTGAGGAGCCAGTGGGGAACAATGGGGTTGGCTTTGGTTTTTTCCCCCTAACATGTAATTGCACGTAATTTGATCTGTAACAGTAAGTTGTAGTGTTCAATGCTTCTGACCCATGCTTGGTGCTGGCATCGGCAGTAGCACCTTCCCTGGGTGGCAGTTTCAAGCAGCTGACTTCAATATTGTGTGCATATGTTCAGGGAGGATGTACGTTATGAATTAAAAATGCATGTAATTCTTAAAGATAAGCGTACTGATTAACTCCTCATAGTGAGTCCTTGTGCAGTTTGGTTATCACATAATGCAGTTAACTGCTCCTTAATTGCACCTCCTACACTTACCTCAGTTTTCAACGTTCTGAAGCTGGAGTCAGTAACTGCCAAAATATACAAAATGCCTCTAATTGAGTTGGTTTCTAGCGGTTCATTCTGGCTTTGTGTTTTGGTTTTGTTTTTTTTTTTTTTCCAGTGCTCAAAGAAAATTATTTTGCTTTTAACTGCTGCTTAAGCACAGAAGTGATGGTGATTGTCCCTTAAGCTCTTCATTTCTTCTAGCTAGATTTGGAGTCATTGGATTTTTGTTTGATTATTTTAAGTAGTGGTATTTAGGCAATCTTAACTCTTAAAATTATCAGATTCATGACTTCAATGGGATTTTCCTGGGTTTTTGACTTAGTGTTTAAATGTTGTGTTTTATTAAAAAAATACTTGAAATTCACTCAAAAGAGCATGTCTGTAATGCCTGTCTTTTATGTTTTTTCTAATCCTAAAATGAGTGGTTTGCAATAAACATTTTCATGTACTTTTTGTACATAAAACATACTAAAACCAAGTGTTTAAATGCAAGATGAAAAACATTTGTAAGGAAAAAACAATTCTTTTAGCTGTTCATGAAGTAGAAAGAGAAAACTGGTTTCTTTCCTGACTGTCAGAAGGAATTGGAGAAGCACCTGTCTAATGATTAATTCTATTTGAGCAATACTTGACACTTGCAAATGCATTTGCTTTTGTTAATCTGAAACAATTCCAGGATTTTACTGTCCAAGAATGCCAAATGGCTGATATGTAGATATGTATTTTAAATGCCTTTACAGTCAGATTTTTTGATATGCCAAAAAAATGTTTATGAGCCATCAAAGGACTCTTTCATCCATGGGACATGTTTTCTCAGTTATCTTGCAAAAGCTATGGAAACTGAGTATGGATAATCTTCTAGGGATTTGATTAAATGTTAGCTCATTTAAAGGTTAACATGTTTTAATGATATGCAAATGAAAAAGCCAGGGTAGCACTTCTGAAGGTAGTGTTAGTGTCACTTTCAAGGTGCTGTGCTTTGAACCATACATGGAATCCTACTGTGCGACGAGAGCTGTGAGACCGGGAAGCAGGTATGGCACAAGTGTCATTCCAAGACATTCCCAGTTGACTTCAGTGGAAAAACAGTTAAGCCAACATTGAGAGAGTCTTTGAAAATCTCACTTCTATTTCTAAGGAATTACCAATATGATCATTTCTTCCCTGTGAAGTTGTTCATTTTTACAAACTCTTGAGATGTATGCAAAAGGCCAATTAAAAACAGATGACAAGAATATGTAAATCATGTATGCAGTTCCAAAGTGGTATTTGCATACTCAGAGATGCTTATCTTGAAAAATATGACGTATGATACTTTTTTTTTTTTCAAAACCTGCCTTCAAAAAGATGAAAAGCAATGTGGGTATAGCCATGTTTGCTTGATTTTCTCTCAGCATTATTGTAAGCATACATGCAGATTGGAGCTTGTATGGAAATTAGGGGAGGGTGTATGTCTATATAGTCTCTGTGAGACTTGTCTGAACAGGTGTTTCAGACCTTCCATTTCAAATTAGTTATTTCCAATTCAAGGAAGATGAGAGTCAGGACTTGTTTAGCCACAGACCACTCCTCACCCTCCCCTCAAAAACCCAGCAAAAAAACCCACTGACGACTTCACTTATTAAGTTATTTAAGACTGTGCTTAAAGATTGTTCCTGGTGTTTTGGTGGTGGTTGTGAGTCAGAGATTCCTAAAATAATCAACTTGAAAAAGCCAGAACGAAAGAGTTGGAAGATGCACCTGTTGTTAAGTCTCTTGGAGGAGATGGTAAGCTGGAAGGGCTGGGTTTGTTGTCAGAGTCCTCATGTGGCACGTTGCACTTCTATGCTGGGGGGGTTGGTGCCCTTGTTTTATTGCCAGCCAATGAAAAGTAACTAAAGTACATACTAAAATCCCACTGATTCTAGGACTTGCATATATATATTTGTGGCTTGGCTGCCTCAGTGTTTTGTTTCTCAGCAGGGTGATACCCGACTGCACTACGATTCTGTGAGTGCTTTGAGAGTCCGTAGTCTTTGATGTTCCACTGTACATCTGCAGAAGCTGGTTTGAAAAACAGCACGCACGCACACCTGATATAGTGGTGTGATAGGAGGTGCTCTCCTAAATTACCTTGTCCTGCTGAGATGCGGCCTTACCCTGAATGACTCAGGTAACCAGGAAACTTTCTAGACACGAACAGTATGTATTCTTTTGGGTATTTGACTTTTTCTACACTTTTGGTTAACTTTGATCAAAGCCAACAAGATTCTTCACTATTTCTAATGTTATACAACTGCTGTATATACAGGGCTTTCGTATTGTTAGTTTTCTGGTTTTGTTATGGAAGTGAAGCAAAAGCAAAAAGCTGATCCAACAAGTTATATGTAAATCTAAAATAAAGCCACTTCATACCCATACGTATTACTACAGTGTTGATGTGCAATATTGTGAAAAATCAATAATTATGAAAGCTCAGACAAATATGTGTCATAATAACCTAAAGGCTGGCACTGCTACAGAGAATGCTTCGGGGGAGAAAGGCTTCTGAAGCTGCGGAATCCGAAGTGGGATGAAGACAACAGTCTGGAGGAGGGCTGCAACCTCGTGCTGGCATCTTGTCCCCTTGGCAGAATTATGGTAGGAACTTGCTGATGCCTGGGCCCCTATAAATCTCCTTAGTGGACAGTGGCACATTCAGGGACCACCTGTTGTCATCAGGATGTTTCTGATCTGTCTGCTTCAGTCAAATTCTTCCCTGTCCTTGAGGTGACAAGGTTTTTGACAGACAATCAGGCACAAGGACATCTCAGGATGTCACAATGCTTCATCACCAGCAATGAGAACAGACTGAGCACCTTGTTTTTCAACTTTGATCATACTCCATCTATATTTAGTGATTTGGGGAGAATTTATTAATATTTGTCCTTAATTAAAACATATGTAATAGAGACATGATAACTACCATACTGGAGGCTTTCTATCTTACTGTACGCTTTTGTGGCAAGGTACGTTCCTGTGCTGAACACCAAGCTTAGCAGTTGTTTACCTTGTTAATGGAATACTTGCTTTTTATGTTAACTTAGAGCTGTACCACACTTTGTCTTAAGGAATAGCCTTTTCTTCAAAAACCTATGTTATATTTTTAGGCTGGACTTGCACTATTGATGGTACAGTTGGAGAATATGCCGTTGTCATTTTAACAGTAAAATATACAGTAATTTTGAAGAGGGTAAATGTTCTATTACATCTTGTGTTGTTGAAAAAGTTAAATTCAGGCACTGAGGTCTGCTCCTTGGATGAGATGCGTAACACATCTTTACTCTTATCACTGAGATCCTTGTTGAATTTCACTTTTAGTAGGGGATGAAGGTTTCACATCACAATAGCTAAAATCATGTCCATAAACTAGGTCCTTCTGAGAGATTTCATCCAAGTGTGGCTCATGAACTGCGAGGGTGTTCCCCATGTTGTTCTTCCCCAGGGATTTATGTAAGAGTTCTCTCATTCTCTTGTTTTCTTTGGATGTGGATTCCCAAATGATTTCAAGTTCCCCTTCCACTTTCCTAGAAAAAAAAAATGAAGAGAAATCCTAATTTTTAAAAAACACTTTTCAGCAGTAGGTAATTACAGTATGTGGATAAGCAAATTACAAAGTGCATGTACTCAGGTGTTTGAAATTATCTGATTGAATTCTGTTCCTAGTTGGTTGGGGTTTTTTTTAAAGTCCACTATATGTAATGCTAGAGAGGATGTGATCAGAAAAAAAGGATTTGGACCCATGTAATATGTTGGATTAAGTCCACATGAAAGAGCGGTGCATGCAAGATCCAAATATCGTGACTGCCACCGTGCATGGAATCAGCACCCGTTGTGACCCTTCTGCATCTTGTGACAGGTATGTCCCTCCTGCCACGTGCCAAGAGTTCAGCGTCCATCTGCGTGGAGCCTGAAATGTCTGATCCTGATCAGAGTGTCAGACCCTGTGTTAGCTAAAGCCTTGCTGTGGAGGTCAAACAGAGGTGGTGCAAAATTTTTTTTTTTTTTTAGGGGAGGCAAAGATAATGAAGGACAGGCCTTAAGGCATTATAACCTTATGGCCCCATTTCTCTGACTGCCCAAGCATAAATGAATGCATTATTTAATGTTTTTCTCAAGAAAAAGGTTATTTTTCAAACGTGGCAGCTAACATGGTTTAATAATGCAGTGCATTCCAGGCAAGGCCTTTTTATAAGTTATACTTGGTCAAGATCAAGCTCTTGGGTTTCTTCTGACTCACTTCTAGCAGGTGTCAAAAATAGAAAAGAATCAGGAAATGAAGATCATTTGAAGTGGAAGGCAAAGCTGTTGCATGGAAAATGAGCACAAAAATCTTTATGCTACAGCCTTCTCTACCACAGTCACTCCAAGCTGCTACCAGAGGCACTCAATAGAGCTTGCCTTTTATACAAATTCTTTTGAAGACCAGGTTCTAAAAATGAGAAACAAATCAATGCAAAATATGTGATTGTGCTGTTAGGCTACCTTTCTGGCAAAAGGTGTACACCATAAAACCTCTTATGGAGCCCTTTGTGATACTGAGAATGAAGTGGTAAAAAGCAACCTAGCCATAGCACTAGCTCATCTTATGTTTCACTGTAGGGCTGGATATAGAGATGGAAAATTAAACCTTTCTGAGAAGGCCTTGAGGTTATCCTCATACTGTCTGGAATGAACTGTGGTGATGGAGATAATCATTAGCCATTAAGAATGGAATTAAAGCAAAAGACGACAGGTAAAAGCAGTCCAGTTGCTACAAGTAGACCAAGATTCTGCCCGAGAACAGAAGCCATGTTTAATGAGTTGGACCTTTTCATTTCTGCCAAGTCTCTAAAAAGCTACTGAGAAGCAATCTCTCATTTTTGAAACACCAAAGCTGTAGACAACTTTGTTCTCACAAAGTATATTTCTCCTTGAGTCAGCAGTAAGAGTGTCTGACTCTACCAGTTACTCGGTATATGCTTCAAACGGCTTTACAAATCCAATTACCATTATCTGCAGCTTACATTTGGGGGATGTGAGGCACAAAGAGTAACATCAAGACTGAACTCCCCCAACAAGCCCTGCTGAGTTTCATACATGGGTTGACTCTAGCCCTTTGCATTGTCATCTGGGAACATTTTCAGCATCTTGTTTTGGTTTTTTAAGCAAGCTTTTATATCTTGAAAGGGAGAAGCTCCTGTTCTCTGTTGCCACTTCTCTCCAACTGGAATCTGCCTGCAGTGCACACAGCACTCTTCTGCTAATACACAAAAGCTTAATCTGGTTTACACTTCTGGTAGCGCAGAACATTGTCCAGGCTTTAGTGTTCATCTGCTAATTTCTAAAACCAAGACTTTTTTTA
Source organism: Aramus guarauna (assembly GCA_013400195.1). Classification (NCBI taxonomy): domain Eukaryota; kingdom Metazoa; phylum Chordata; class Aves; order Gruiformes; family Aramidae; genus Aramus; species Aramus guarauna. Next base: position 1,339,612 of record VXBL01005506.1, on the reverse strand, counting down.
AGATTGTTTCATTGTGAATGCTTGTATGAGCTTGAGGCAGAGAAAATTTGAAGATGAAGCTATCACTGAGTTCCGAATTGTTTAATGCTGTCACCACAACTGACAAATGGGATGCTCATTTTCAGTTCTTACATTCAGTTCAATGGCAACTGTATCAATTTTAGAAAAAAATAGTTTGAAGAGATTAGTTTTAGAAGTATCCACTTCTAAAAAATTAAAATTAAAGGTTAAAATTACTTCAGTAGCAAGGAACAGATGCCTTTTAGAGGTAGTGGTGCATCTGAACTCTTCTTGGAGGATTAATTTTTAAACAGCACTTTCAGATTCTGCATCTCTCAGCTCTCACTGTCTTTGCTTTGGAACGAGCAGTCAAAGCTGCTTGTTGTCAAGGGAGCACCCTGCAGATGCCCGGCTCTGTACCCAGTGTGCTGCAGTCACAAGTTTTTTCAGTGTGGCAGAATGTGCTGCTTCTGTAGTTCAGCTGGTTTTGGGTGAGCATCCAGGGAGTAGCAGTTACAACTATAGTTAGACAATGATTTTTTTTTATCTCTGCATTTTTTTTGTTTTAAAATTCTGACCCAATCAAAATCTAAAAATATATTCAGCAGGCTGGGTTGAGGATGGGATTTCTTTATTCTTGCAAGTCACAACTTCCCTGCCCTCTTAGGAGCTTGGATTACACAGCAGCTGGGTTACCGTAGCTGACGATGGGCTGTACCTTTTTCTCAACACCAAAATTTCCTTGCTCCTACTTCACTGGGCAATGGCCCTCACTACCCTTCTCTAGCATTTTTCTGGGTCTCACCAGAAATTCCCTGGAGCTCTGCAAAGCATTACTGTCCTTGACCGTGACTACTGTGATGCTTCCCTGTACAGATCGCAGCCTGATAGGTAACCTTTGTTATCCCACGGTGCCCACAGGAGCTGGCTCACCTCTTCAAACATGAGTCTTTGTCATTGGCATTTCAAACTAGATGTGGACTCAGTAGTAAGCGTGTCTTGTTTTCAGATGTCTTTAGGCAAAAAGTGTTAAGTTTGTTTCTCATAGATGCAGTTAAATAAGCAAAAATAAAAATTCCATTCAACCCCTAATCTAGCCGAAATGTAAGGTTTTATATCTCATTGAGAATACGCAAAATGCTAATGTACTGATGTTTGAGGATGAAAAGCTTAACAGAAGGATATCTGAAAAGAGACTCTACAAAAGACAGAGCTTTCTGCCCCCACTGAACTAAATTCATTCAGCCTTAATCTCTGAAAATCATATTTGGGCTGCTGGCTCAAGAATTAATTTCTATGTATCCTGTAATTTTTTTTTTTTTAAATAGTCCTTATCACAAAGATCAACAACTTTTATCATGGTTACAATTTTATGTGTAACCTTACAGGTAAGAGCTCCTCTCCCTTGCCTGTGCATGGCTGCAAAGCTTTTCAAATGCTGACCCTCTTCTGAGGATGGGCTCAGGCAGTTTCCTTATTAAGGCTTTCAAACCTGCATGTAATATCCAAAGTACCGTGGCTGCAACTATCTTGAAGTACTGTTCCTCTGCAGAAGACTTACAAAATAACTTTGGAGTTTTCTATGTCACAATGTAATTGTCCTGTGGAATGAGACTTAAGGCATTTATGAACCTGGTTTTCTACCTTAGAACCACACTAACAACTTTGTTTATATGTGAAACAAGAAATATGTTTCATTTAAGGAGAGGTATGTGATAATGATGACTCACAAGATTACTCTGTAAAACAATAAAAATGTCATTATGATTATCAGCTGCCTGAACAGAAATGATACTGCTTTCTTATCAGTCCCATTAGGTGAAAGGTTGCTGTGAATTTCCAAGATTCTTCAACAAAGGTTACTGAGAAGGCTCTACAGAGCGCATTCTAGGATGGTAAAATTTGCATATCTCTAGATGCTTTAAAAGCTTTCATTTATCAGGTGAAAGATGGTGCAGGAGGGAAGAAAATTTCAAAGGGAAGTCACCCTTTGTTATGTTTTACAAAGCCCACATTAGTTCAGATGCAGACTTGTTAGAACAGTAAGAGAAGAAACAGAAGTGAGGAAGATCATGTTTGTTTGGACATTTGCAGAAGTACGATACTCATTATATTTGAGCTGGCTGCAATCTGCAGTAACTCTACCTCTGGGCACGTTGGTGCTGTGCAATGTGCCACGGGAAGAGGGTCCGGACATGCTACCAGTCAGGCTTGCTGTAGTCCTGCGCAGATTTGTAAGGTGGGGCTGTTTTATCTTTGCGTTGTCTCACTGAAAGAACTGTGCTGTTTCCAGACCTGAAGTGGTGGTGTCTTCCCTTGTTTTACACTAGCAATAGTAAACTTTTATGATAAAGAATTTCACAGCAGTGGCTAAGTCCGACTTGGTATGATTTCCCAACTCCACTATTATAAAACTAAATGCAAGAGCAAAAGCAATTATATGAAAAGGTTTTCTGTCTTCACCTATTTACAGTGCTTTTGATTAGACTGACTGTGGTCAGTGCTTTTAAAATAGCTGCATTTGGTTTATAGACTTCCTAAAGAGAAATTGTAACTTGAACAAAATACAAAATCAGCTATCCAAATAGTCAGCATACCTTCAGCTACATCTTAAATTAAACTGGCTTTCCTGCTTAAAATGTGGCATGGTACTTTGATTTTTCATTACTTCAACAATATCTACTATATTAATATACGATATATTTATTGTATGTGCTTACCTTAATGTTTATACAGGTATTTTGAATTGAAACGTTATCAGCTAGACAGTTTTCTGGACTACACATTTACTCCATCAGCAGAGCTAGTGGAAGTAAATGTAAATGGTGCTGCCCTGGCACTAGTGACTTTGGTTGCCAAGCTACAGATGACTAGCAACATCTAAACTAAAAATAACTTCCCCTTCCTTACTCCTGTGACTGTGTGGAAGGAAGGGTGAGAGAAAACAATAAGCCTTATAAAACCAGAAATACACAAAGCTGACCAAAATGTATGTTAAATTTCTGGCACAATACGTGTAACAGGGTACATACATATTTGGATTACCTTGGGAAACTATATTACCACAATGCTTGAGAAGAATAAAGGAACATGAGGAAACTAGTTTATATGAACTGTATCAGCCCTGGTGTTGGTTTTATTGGTTTTGGTTTATAAGAATAAAAATATATTCTTTCTTACACAGGTATAGAATTCAGATGACTTCTTAGTGATATTTCATTTTTTCTAATCTAGTTATCAAAGGAAAATAGCAGATGATAGGATGAACCAAAATACAACTTGAAAGATGAACATTTTTTTTACTTTGAGTTGTGTTCATTATATTATACTCTAATAAACACTCTTAAGGCTTAACTACCACAAGCAAAAGGCAGTTACCAATTACACTGTTCATTAAGGTTGGAGACATTTGTGAGGTTCATCTTGTGCTTGTTTTTGTAAACCATTTTTCTTACTCATCATATTGTTAAATGGACTACTATGTGATAGTTCCAGGTGCAGATCTTGCTTCCTAACAGTTGCAAATATTAATTTTAGGTGCCTACTGAGGGAAAAGTGAGTCAACTCAGACTAAAGAGGAAAACATCATTTAGCATAACTTCTGTATGGAAAGTGTAATTAATTATTTGACACGGCTGTGTTACATCATCTCATTTACCTACTTTGGGGCTAGAAAGGTAAATTTTGAATGATCCACATTATAGGACTTTGAACTATGCTCTATCCTACCTTTGAAAAAAAAAAAATCCTCTTTATTCAACTAGCTACTATTAAAAAAATTATCTACTATTAAAAAATTTGTAACATGAGCCCAGGGGTATGAAAGGCATCTAATTAGTTAAAAATCCTAAATAACTATTTCCAGAGAGATGCAGAAAACTCAAAATACCGTTTTCTCATTATGCCAGTTTTAGATTAGTAGGATGTTCATTGTACAATTCCCAACTGCTCACACCTCTTTAATGCACTGTACAAAGTAATTGAGAAGAACTGCTGATATAATGTTGATGATACCAAGCCCCTGTTTTTCCCTGTTGTCTTTAAATCTATTATTTCACAATGGCAGAGATTACTGGCAAAATGACTGCTTAATTACCTCTCTTCACTTGTAAAAAGTTTTTCCTGTATGCTGATAAGGTGACTGTGCTATGAAGCTTTCCATTACCAGAGGGGAAAAATACCTTTAAAGAACTTTGACTGTCAGTGTTGAAATATCCTTTTAATATAATCTTGTATAAATCTGTTAAATTATCTTTTCATCGTTTTATTCTGCATGTAACCAATCTATGTCACTTATTAACAGAACAGTAAGGTAGATTCAAAAGGAAACCCATGATATGCGTACTCATTAGATTCTTTTTATTTACTACTAGTCTGAAAACTTGAGGGTTGTGGAGGGGAAAGTATTCAGCCTTCAGTAGAAAATGCTATTAAATAATTGACATATATCTCTATTTATAGACACTCCCCCAAAATCATCAAAGGCTAGGCTCAGATTGATATTCTTCTTAAGAATAAGTCTTAATTAAGAACAGGAATAGTGATCCAGAATAAAATCCTCTTTCAAAAGGTCTTTGCTGGAGCTGGGAATTAAGAGCAGCATTTCAGCATTTTCAGTAGAGCTAAAACAGGAGTGAGAAAAGATGCCTGGAACGTACCATGTGGGGCTTTGATGAAAAGCAGGAGCTTGCGGCTGTGTGCAGCTGCCTCCCCCACCCCTTCTACCCATCAGATCTCCCTGGATTGTTTCTGCCTGTGACTGCCTTACCTTTTCTGCTGCAGCACTTCATCAAGGGTTTCTTGTTTGTCTTGCAGCAGACGCTGGAGGTGCTTCATTTCTTGCTGGTACTGAGCAGCCTTCCCAGCAAATTCTTTCTCCTGCTCAGTCATCTTGAGACTGAGATCTCCGAGCTTCCCAGCTGCTTTCTTTTTATATACCTGTAAGGGTTAAAGACAACAGGGAAAATGTGATTATAGGAGAAATAAGGACAACTCACTGCCAACAAAAGAAATAGCTAGAGATACTAATTTGCAGTTTGATCTTTACATCACTGCTGCTTTGCTTATATATCTCAGGTAGGTTGCATTGTTGGGTTTTTACCTATTTGTTAATTTAAAGGCATTACACTTGTATTTTGTTCTGCATGTCAAACCAGCATGTAGCGTGAATACCATACCGTATGTTTGTCTTATGAGGCAAAAGAATTAGCTGCACAAAATCGGTTTGTTTTCCAAGATGCAAAGCTATGCTTTATAGCACATGTTGCTTACTGCTTGTGCAAGTCATATTTATCAATGCATACCATGAAAAAGTGTGTGTGCTTTGTTAGTTGTTTAATCTTAGTACTAAGAGGAAGAAAAGAATGGCTTCGTGTTTTAAAACACCTTGCTGCCTCACACTATAGTTAATTCTGTTCAGTAAAGCACAAGGAATTTTTTGCTTATTGGCAATAATCGCAAGCAAATGTATTGGTCTAATCTCAAAAATAAGAAATCTTTTATTGTACAAAGTGATTCTGCTTTCTGAAATAACTTCCCCATTAAATTGTATCAGCACCCAAGGAATTGAAAAATATGGCTTGTGTATTGTTACACATTTCTACATGCTGCTGCTCTCAACAGAAACAACAGGTAATATCCAATATTAGCTTTTTTCTTGTGATTTACAAACAGAATGCTGAAACTGTTATTTTATCTGCAGAATGTGATGTTTGATATAGGCTACAGGATACAGTTTTGGGATGGAAGCACCTCCTTTAGTAAAACTGGAAACTATTTAGTGAAGCTTTGAAAATACTGCTATTCAGGTCTTGCTAATATACAGTTTTATCTAAGGTGTTAATCATGAAGGCTTTATCTTTATCTGAATTGAAGCAGGAAGTTTGAATATGCTTTTTGGAGGAAGAAAAAAAAAGGCATTTTTAGGTATGTGCTGCAAGCTATATAACCCTTTCCACAAACTCTTTCCTTTTTAGCTCTTGTCAAATGTGTCATTTTGGAGTTTCATTTTCTGAGGATAGTAGGATAGTGATAAATAATAGTATATAAATAAATAGTATATAAATAATTGTAATGCTAGGGGAGGATACAGGTACATGTACATGTTCCTTCTGAGCAGAGGGTTGCTTAGAGCTAGCCTAGAGGAAGTGCAGAGCACAGGAAAACAGCTAAACTTTCACCTCTGTCAGCAAATGCCTCCTCCAACTCTGGACCTGGAACTTGAAGTGCTCCCTTTAGGGCAGGTTTCTACAGCACGGAGAACTAGAGAGAACCTCCTCTCCCTTTTAACACACATAAGGCTGATAAAGAAAGCAGACGATAGTATTGGTGAAATCCTTTTTTTTTTTTTTTTTTTTCATCTAGCAGTCACTGACCATCCAGCTACTGGGAGGTCTGTGTTTTAAGCTGCACTGTGCCTGAGAGGGTTCAAAGCCTGTGGCTCCTACGTATCCCACAGCTGCCTCTGTTGGCTTGGCATGCCTGCTCTTCTCATGCCAACTGAAGCTGTGTCACATGCAGAATGGTTGCAAAATCAGTAGTGCACAAAGGGCAAAAGAGCACCATTTTCTGACCTACTGATTAGGGCCTGAAAGTAGATATGAGGGATACATAGTTCTGATCTTGCTCCTGTGACCAATTAAGCCTATTTAACATGCATAAGCGATCTCAGCAGAACTTGAGCAGGATGGGTGAAGTGCCTACACTGCTCCATACTCCCCTGGGAGAGCCAGGCTGGGGGCAGCTCTGGGCATGCTGACACATGCGAGCTGCTGGCACTTTCAGATCCTTCACACCAGGCTACTACCTTTGAATTGTTCAACACACCCTCCTTTTAATTTTCTCTGACACCAAGCAGGTAGCAGTAAACAGACCAGTGGAGATGGCAATTTTCGGGAAGAGGGTGCTAACACATAGCTGGAAGTGGTAATGTTTTCCTCTGCAGCTGCAAAGGGTCATCTGCCCAAGGTCATGGCGTCACAGGTATATAGTAAGCACCCAAGATGAGGAATGCTCATAGATACAGCAGCTGGTACTGAAGAGGACATAATTTACACCCTTCTAAAGCAGTTTCAGGAAGGTATACTCCTCAGCACCATAATTCTTTTACACCTCCTGTGCTGAATTACAAACTGGAAATTGGAGAATTCCGGATAGAGCCAACAAAACATTATTTCCACAAACGCAGGCCGCTGGCCATGATGCATGTAACGATCTGGTACCAAGATCCTTGTTGAGGCAACAAAGCTATTTTCTGTCAATCATGTATTGTTTTTCTCCTATCCATTATCAGTAAAAATTAGTATTGTCCTTTTGAAAAGAGATCAAAGTGCCATCTGAAGAAAATTGTCTCACTGTCACTACAAAAAGTGTTATAATTCTGATCCTGACAGAACAGCCCTTTAATGGGAACCCTGACGTAATTTTTACTGGGTGCTATGGAACATTGCCAATGGTCTCCCATGGCAACTAAAACCTTCTAAAATACATCAATTAAGATTACAGCCAATTATCTTCAGGGCTGTGTAAAAAGTCCTATATTGGGGGAGGGACAGGAAGTCCCTTTTTGTTAGTAGACAAGGACAATGTTTATACCTACAATATTCCCAGTAAAACTGGATGTGAGAGATGAAAAGCGACAGCCTATATATTCAGAAGTTTTGTCTTTTGTCAGACGGTATTATGGTGTTACTAGAAAAAAAATTTCCTCACAAACACTAGATTTCAAGTCTATTAAGGGTTTGTTTCTGTTTCTTAAACCTCTATTCAGTCTCTGTGAAAAGGATGTGGGCAAAATAAAGAAACTTTTAAACTCAAAAGCCAACAAAATGAAGAGAATGTTCAGCTGTAGTTGGGATATTACATGCCACAGTAAATAAGCTTCCTTATTTGCAGATTGATACTGGTACATAGATGAAGGGTAAATAGTTGGAAATCAGTTAAAAAGGGAAAAGCTGTTTATGCTAGAGAAACTTTAAAACTATGTGTCCAAAGGTATGAGAGAGTTGTGTGTGGACATGACCTGCTTTAGCTAATGCTAGATTATTTTTTGTCAAACAGAACTGACTTTGTATTTTAGAGACATAAGATGCATTTGGCACAAGAAAAGGAAATTGAAATTTCTATTGCTTGAGTCGTACTTTATTCATGAGCACCATGAACATAAACCACTTTGCCAACTAATCCAATATTGTGAAATAAATTTAAAGCTAGAATTATCTTAAAATTTAATAGCTCGCCAGAGAAATCACTTTGTACGTGATATTTCCTTATTCTTACCTTACTCTATTCTTTAACCTGTTATTTTCTTATTCTATTTCTTTAGCCTATATCTATTTTCTTTCTCTTCTACCCTAAAGCGGGGTATGATGAAGTACTCTATTCCCATCTAGAACAGAACTTGCATAAATACAGGAGAAGCCTCGAGTTTACTTGTTTAATCTTCCTGGTTTTTGAACTTGTAGGTTGAACTTGTCAAATTTTAAAGATCTCTATACCAGGAAGGCTAGAAACTTCTTTTTAAACAATTGGGAATTATCCTGGTAATGGCAAGCTTTTAAGAGCTGAGGGAAGATTTGGCAATGCTGAATTTCCATTTTCTGAGTGATACAGCCATTTTATGAAACAGAGCACTGCTACAATAGTAGGATAGATGAACAAGACAAATACTGGGTTGTAGCATCAAGGCAACATTTAGGAAATATTTGCTCTTGTTACATGGCAGGCTTATCTTAAAAGGTTCAAAAGACTTAACCTGAAGTTTTAAAAGGTACTTAAATGTGCTAATGCTAAATGCTTACTTTTAATTCCATTGTTTTGTAACATGCCACTACTCTCCTAGATTTTTCTAGCCACTGCCTCCTCTGCAAGCTCTAATAACAAAGTAACTTGCTAAACTTTCTGATATATACAGTTTCTTCTACCTCAAGGAGGTAGATCTCAGATCTGGTAGGTTAATATTTTGGAGGAAAAAACACCCCCAACAAACCCACATTAAAAATACATAAATTTAGTGATCAGCTGTCATATACAATCTCTTATTTTAGAGATTATCCCATCAATAGCAGCCATAGAATCAAATTTCTGTAGTTGTTATTGTACAACTGAAGGGTTGTTAAAATACAAACAAAACCCCCAAACCAAAACACCTCAACCAAACACGAAAACCTCCTAATTCCATTCCTGTTAGGAATCATAATTAGGCAAAACTTTTTAGTCTGTTGCTGTGGCAAATTTTAGGCTTTGATCTAACTCCTCACTTTGGTATCTACTTAGTAATTTGGAAATTTACAATGTTAAGGCAATTCTAGTTCTTCTGCAAACTATTTTGGTTACGAAGTGTACTTTACGGGCTCGGTGTACTCATTTGTTCTTACTCAGAAATTGTCAATCTAAATTTATTATTGGGCTTGGAAACTCTCAAAAATATTCTAGCAGAAACCTAGCACTACTTTTTTTTTTTTTTTTTTTTAAAAAGAACCTTTGAGCTCATAAAACTGCTGTCTGTGCTGAAAAAAAATTCCTTTAGGATCTTTACCTGTGAGTGGCTGTTGTTTTTAGAAGGTTTAAAGAACCAACACACAAAAATTAAAAAAACTAAAATAATAATCCTTGAAGAATAGCATACAGGAAAAAAAAAAAGTATATTTATATAAGCTTTTTTTTAAGGGCTCATGCCTTTGCTCAATTCTGGAAATAGGGGAATTCTTAAATCTTAGAAGGGTTAACTTTTTGCAACTTTGGACGTTTCTTAACTTTTAAGGTTTGTCACCATTATATGACTCTGTACTGCAGTTACAGGCTAGGATTATGTCTGGAAAACCAGAGGTCTGTTCTGACTGTGGTGCAGAAAGAGCAAACTGTGTTGGAGAACGCACTGAAATAATGCACTCCTCCGTTTCCCATCCACTGCTTAAATAGGATTGACTGAGACAAAAGCTACTGATGAAAGCACGTTCCTGTGGAAATCAAATGGGACTTCTAGCTGCTGGTCACCCTCACAGACATCACTCAAGGGTCAAGCACAGTGATTTAGACAAAGCAAGGACAAATTAATCTGCTGTGATAGAAACAGTGTCTGTTGCTAACTAAAGCATATTAGAAAATACCTCTGAAATGAATACCCTGAAACAGGTCAGCAGGCAGTAGCTTTTAGTAGAGAAGTTTATGGTACTATCCTGTATGCTCATAACAAGCCACGCACAGTCACACAGGGTCAGCACTGTGCTGTCATTCTGTCCAGTCTCCTAAGACCTCATTTCCTGTGTTCACTACAGAGATCTTGGGAATAGATGATTTTGTAGCAATGATGGAAAGACAGGTTCCAGTCAACAGGTGGTTCAGAATGCCTGAGAGACATAGCCACAGTTACCAGGGATAGTCATCTCTACTCTTGATTTGTAGCAGTACTTTTGTTTGAGTGGCAGCCTACACAAAAAAATCTACCTGTAAGTTCACAGTTATGACTGAGTAGAGAAGTATGAGGAAACTGAAATAGTTTCAGACGAAAACTAGCGTAAATTTGGGCACATCTGTCTCCTGTGAATATAGACCATCTCAGGTGTGTGAAAAGAAAACTTGGAGGAAAAAATACTTCTCTCTAATGTTTCCTTATGAGTAAGAAGAATGCATTTCCTTTCAATTTTTGATATATTTCCTGTTTTCTATGCAAAAACTGTTAACTCTGGGGAATAAGTTACCTAGTATACAAAATAGTGACATAAACTTAGACTCATTTAGAAATTCTTTGCTATACTTCAGCTAACGTCACAAAGTCTGAAAGACCTTGAATGTGTTTTGGAATGAAGGGAAAAGAGGTGTTGGAGTATTTATGCTGTACTATCTGGACCCTTGCATTTCCCAATTGGTAATTTGGGACAAAATACAGGTGCATGTTCTATCAGATGTTATCCTGCCTGATAATTTAAAAACCTGGAAAAAAGTAGTACTGTGGGGTTTTTTGGTTGGTTGGTTTTGCTCAAAGTTTGCATGACAGGAGGAGGAGACAAGCACTTATACTGATGATAACAGTGGGTGGGATGAATAGGTGTAAGGGAGACTGACTTTAACCCTTGTTCCTTTGGCAACTTTGTAGATGATAAAAATTAGAGTAGAAGCGTTAATCTGCTATTCTCATGTTCAGATTCAGAGGTCTTCCTTTTTTTGATTATGATTACAATCTCTGTAAAAGACACATAAAATTTAAGAGGTTTAAACAAAATTATCTGCTATTTTATGATGGTCACAATCTTCTCAAGAGACAGAACCCTACTTTCCGCCCTGTCTGAAGTTCCCCCCCTTAGGTTAACAAGTGACATCCTGGACCCTACTGAAGTTAGTGGCAATGCTTCATTAGGTCTACTGTTGCATCCAAGAATGAGACTAGGCATGGTTGGAAAATGGTTATGGAAAAATTCCAGGAAGGTGGATCCTTTTCTAGGTAGGCATTGAATGACTGCTTAGAACAAGCCCCAATCCAAGCAGTATCAAATGACTAGATGGATGACAAAATGAATATTGCATTAATATTAATATATTAATATTGCTGAATGCAAAAAAAGCCAACAAAACAAACCACCAAAAAAGTAATTGGTACACTAACCTTTCATACTGACATAATTGGTGGGGGGGAGGGAAACAAATTAAGAT
>VXBL01005506.1:1267608-1327881 GCA_013400195.1 Aramus guarauna | reverse complement strand
GGGGGGGGGAGGGAAACAAATTAAGATTTTTTTATTTTTTTATTTTTTTTTTTTACATAAAAGTTGCTCTATACATAGTAATTTGCTGGTTAACTCAATAGGCTAGAATAGTTCAGTTGGAAGGGACCTATAACGATGATGCAAAAGCAGATTTAAGTGTATCATTTCACTTTGGTTATAAAAAGTCTCATGTGTCGAAGTCTTACAATTATTGCTGACAGCCTATCACCTCCTAAATGCAATATTGATTACACCGGTGTTATAGGTAGCTTTCTTGGCTGTAGCTTCTCCCAGGACAGGATGCAAATTAGTAAGTACAGTCTTCCCTTCCTGCCACAAGGACCATGACTGGATATTGCCAAAACAGTGGCGGGGGGAAGATTAACCAATTCTAATGCTTTCTATTCCAGTCTTATTAAAAAGTACACAGAGCAGATGTTAAACAATTAAGTTGCCTTTCACAGCTGATAGCTGTAGATATAAAAAGAGGGGAAATGCTGCCTTTCATAAATGTATAGGAACATAGATTTATAGTGCCAACCAAAAGAAACTACATAGTGAAATGGAAAACGGTTTAGTGGGCCAGGTACAAGCTTAGAATAACGAAAGCAAGACAGCCAAGTGTCTCTTGGGTGTTCTGAGGTGTTCAAACTTCTCAGTGAAAAGTGAGAAAGACTCAATTTCACTTTACGTTTCTCCCTTGAGTTTTATTCACTTTCACATGATGTGAAGATAAGGGGCAAATTGCATGTGGCTAAGGTCCATCTTTAGTACTAACAGAGCCACGGATGCAGTTTCTTCTGTGGCTGCATTACAAAAATGGCAATGCTCCTTGGATTTTCAAAGACCCTGAAATGGAAGAATTTAGATTCTAATAAAGCAGAATACTCCCTGGACAGAAGAGTCACATGCACAGTGAGACTTATATAAATTCATGGTCTCCTGATATTAGACCCAAAGCACCTTTCCCTAAGTCCAGATTAATGTTGATAGGAACTTGGTGAAGAAGCACCCTTGTTTCATTCAAATGTGCAACTGGTTTATAGGAATACAGAGAGTAAGCTATGCAATTGTCACAGGCTTTTCTGAAATACACAGATTCCTCAATGTTCAAGAAGTGTTAAGAACAAACCTTTAATGTTTTCTCTTCACCAATTACAATTTTGTGCTCTGCATGCAATATGTAGCAAAATTATAGGAAAAAAATTAAGGCCAGCCTGTTTGGTAAACTTGCATGAAAATGAGGGGTTACCGCAGGAGATGCTAGGCATCTTCAGTATAAAGGTTGTTTTTACCTATTTTTACTAAAACATTATGATTGGCAAAATTATTATCAGATAGAAACTCAGCATCCATGAAACAACTTGTTATAATCTGCCTCCTTCTTTTTAACAGTGTGTCTAATTTAAAGATGAATTACACCTGTACCGAGGGAGAGGAAAAGGTGCCCAATGATGAACTGGAGTGCAAAATATGTTACCGGAAATTTACTGTTCACAGTCGTAAGCCCAAAATCTTGGATTGCCTGCACAGAATTTGTGCTAGATGTTTGACTAAAATACTTCATATAAGAGATGGACCTCTCTGCGTTAGCTGTCCCTTTTGCCGCCGTGAAACAGAGCTGCACGAAGACAAAGTTGAAGGACTCCCCAATGACACAAACATTATGTCCAAGCTCATAGTAAAAGACAAAACAGCGTGGAATTCTGACTGTAAAGAAGTAGTTTTAACACCAAAAAACTTGGTTTCCTCAAGTTTTTCCCATGGATCATCAAACTGCTTAGTAATTACAATTATGGAAGTACAAACAGACTCCCCAAGGGTTCCCAGTCAAAGTACTGCATCGGATTATTATGCTGACCGTGGCACTGAGTCAGTATCTCTAAGTTCTCGGAGTTGGCTGGACCAAGATCTCTTTTCAAAGCTATGCAAGCATGTACCCAGCACACTGGTATGGCTGCTTGGACTTCTTTACTTTGGTTCCCTCCCTCTTGGGATCTATTTACTAGTGATTCAGAAAGTGACCCTAGGTGTTGTGTGTATGAGTTTTGTTCCCTCCAGTCTAACTGTACGTCTCCTGTATAGCTTCTGCCAGTGCCTCTGCAATGGAATTTGTGACTACTCTTCACAAAGCTGATACACAGTGTTTTATCAATTGGTAATTTTTTAGCTGAACTATAACAACTCGACCGCAAACTTTAACCTTTATGGACAGTTAAATCCGTATAGTATGACATATATGTATTTTTGTTAAAGCACAATAACTTGTGTTAATACTGGCAAAATGACAACATGGTATTGTTGTGGTTTTTCTTTTACTAAAATAATGGTGGTTACTATCACCTGATCCTGAAGTTACAAATTATTTTAGACCACCAGCTCATGAACTGTGAATAGAACAGATATTTGAAGGTTATTTATTGTTTAAAAAAAACAAAAAACAAACAAACCAAGCAGCCTGTTTTTATCAAATACATTGTCACTGTTTTTAATAACAGGTGGAGATCAGAAATGCTCTGTGTATGGTATCACTTGTTTAAAAAAAAAAAGTTCAAATCTCCTGATGTCAAACGGAAATAAAGTTGCATTAAATATCCTGCTCTACAACCAGATTTTTCAGAAAAGTTTTGACTTATTAGTATTATCACAAAGAAGCTTGTAGTTGAATCTTAAAGGGCCAACTAAAGAATGGTTTTTAAGTAAGCTTTAATATTTTTCATGATTCAATATGTCTGAAAAATTATCTCACATAAGCCAAAGTATATAAAAAAGCAGGAATGAACCAATTTGCTTTCAGAATTAAAAAAAAACAAAGTAAACTTTGTTTCCTTAATATAGCTCCTGCACAAAAAGTATTTCTTTTTCTGAATATTTGTATTCAACCTATTTGATAATGCTCTACTGTTATTTTCTAAGTTTCGTATGGTTGTACTGATAACCTACAAAATTTTTTGCACAGTGAATGACTTTATAGGTTGTTTATAGTAACTCCTAAATTCCAAACTAAAAATGTGTATTTATAAAAGAGAATAATTTTTAATTTGCTACTTAAGAGGCATACACAGTTTAAAAATATGTAATAAAGCTGTGTGTATAAATATCAACATGAGTTTGGGGTTTATTTTAGCAATAACCTGTTATTTAGCTTTAAAGACTTTCACAGTGATTCTGTATTTACTAACAGATCTGCTAGATCTTGATTTATTTTGAGACTTCTCAATGAAAAACAAAAACCACAGGATTTTTCTTAATATACTTTCTCAAAAAGAATTCATTAGAAGGAAGAACTCTGGACCAGAAGACCAGATCCACTTTTATGTGCAAAGCACAAATAACCTGTCTTCAGAGAGAAGCGATCGAAAGGAAATGGAATTGCTGGCTTTTTGAACAGCCACTGTCCATAGTGGTGTGTTTCTCGTGAAGAATGGCTGTCCCACCTAACATACCTTCCTTCCTCCCCTCAAATAACATTTGCAGTGATGTGAAAGAAGCCCCAGAGAATCTTTTGACACACACAGGGTACCTCTAGCCTGTAACATAGTTTTGAGAATAATTGTGCCTGCTGAGATATAGGGCAACAAATTCATCAAAAGGTAAATGTAAAATACTTGGTTATGTCTAAAAAGTAGAAAATACAGACTCGCATTTTATTTGGTTTTGCACTTAAAATTCACAGCAGGTACTGTCCATAAATAATTTTATGCAAGTCTTCTCTATCCCTTATAGTAGTCACAGATCTATTAAATTGCATAAAATCTGTATTTAAGAATACAAGCCGTTGTCTTGGTAGGGGAGATGTTTTCTAAATTTAGATAGACATGAATGAGGGTGAAAAAATGGCTAACAACTTTTTATAACTGTATTAGTAAAATTGGAGAATTCTTTTATGGTAGTGTTTCATATGTTTAGGTATTTTCTGAAGACTGACTTACAATTTCTAGCCAGTTTTCAGCTTACTGCTCTCTCTTTACATCTGTGATTTGGTTTGTTTTCTTTGTTGCTAATTCCTGGGCTGTGTTGATCTTTACAAGGAAAGTGCAGAAGGAGTTGGTCTCTATTAATGTAGTGGTGGACATTTGTGTCACTTGATGCAGGAATAGCAGCATAGGTCTCGACTGGAAAAGTGCAATGTATGGAGAGGCTCTGCTTTTGGGTAAACTGCATAAACTTGACTTAGTACAAAACAGCTTTTGAAAGTAATTTATATTACTTTCTATGTACAGAAACCAATATGCCAGATAACCTTCTCCTTCCTTTTTTGAATGTACAGTAAAAGCAATTACTGCAACATTAAAGATGTTAAAACATAAAAGTTTCAAATGCATTTCATGCTATTCACCGTTATACTGCAATTACGCACTATGCTTTGTATTTGTTTAGACAGTTGTAAAGACAACCTATAAAGTATTCTCTAACTAGGCTAGATGTCTGAACCTCCTCCGAGTTTCTAACCCTCCTACCCTACGGCCATACAAAAGTAATTGAGGATAACTGTACTCTTGAGAGATGTTTTTCATTTTCCCAAATCTAGTTGTAATGGACTTCAAGTTGAAGTATTAGTACAGCCTCAAAAAAATAGGAGAGAGAATAATTGGGCTACACTACAGAGCAAAAATGAAATACAAATAAAGTATAATTTTTAATTCTTTTTACAGCCAGTCATAATTCTCCAGGTAATGATGTAAACGTAATAACCTGGCAGACATGCAATGTACCAATACAATGGAAAAAGATATTTGTGAAAACTATAATAATCTATTAGGCTTTTTAAAAACTTTTTATAAAATAATCCATATGTCTTTCATTAAAACTCTGACACATTAACTTCTGACTTTGCTCATTAAAAAAACCAAAACATTTTACATACTATTTAGCTCAGAAATACTGCTTACCTTAACTTTTTCTTCCAGTCTCCCTAAGCGTAGACTGCCTTCTACTATTTTGTTGAGAACACCATGATTCTCATTTTCCAAACATCTGGCCTGCGAACATACAGTATACATAAATCAACGTAATCATTACGTCAGACAAGGCAGACAAAATACACACACTAAGGCGGACAAAGCTATTCTGTTTTGAGCTCCAATAGTCTGAAGAACCAAGATGGAAAAAGAATCCTGAAAATTATTCTAGTAATGGCTAATTAATAATTTGTCATCTGACTGCAAATAGTGTCTCACTAACAAAATATCTTGAAACAGGTTTATTCTGAAAGGATCATAGCTACTGGTATTGTAAACCAAACCAATTCTGCATATTTTTCTACAGATGTATGTATGTACACTTAGGGATCCCGTTTGTATGCATGGAACTCATCCTTCTGGGTCAGGCTTAATAGTCTGCTCTCAAAAGAGCCCTTAAAGTTGGCAGGGGTTCAGGCAAGGAGTCTGACATGTGGCTTATGAAATGCTTCTGGCTTATGACTGCTTCCATCGCCTTATAAGCACCGCATTCTCTCTCAGATATAAAAAGTAAACCAAAAAAACTGCATAAGCTGTAAGCAATGAAATAATTTTAAAACTATAAAAGGTTTCAACTGTTAAATCCACTGAAGGCATTCAAGAAAGGAATAACCAGGTTTTAGAATCAGCAATGTCTTACGACCCTGAACTACCCATATCATTCCAGAGAAGCATCTCCTTTCACGTAAGTCAAAATTAACTAGCATCGCTGGAGTCTGTGAGCTTCCTGCTCAGACAGTGACATTTTGCTTTACTGTGTGGTAGCTGAATCATAAAGTACAATAAAAGAATCATTTTGACAGCTGCTAACTCAGGATTACACTTCATCATCAGTGTTGTGCTACCAAAATTGTTTTAAATAAATTTGTTGCTGCTGTGTTTTACTGGATTTATCAGTAGGCTGTCGCTGTTCCTGGAAGCAGTAAATTTAAGATTATCCATTTATGTTTGTGGAGATGTGGTTACTATGGATTTTGTTTTCTAATCCCCATTAAGTAAGAATATAGGATAATTTCTTAGAGTGCTGTACCCTTTCTCCTCTCCTTGTTCTCCTGGATTAAATCTGTGTAAAATGAATTTCAATGCTTTAATTTAGTTAGTGAATTAAAAATAATAAGGCTAGGGTAACAGCAGTAGCTGAACTACGTAAATAAACCTGGTATTACTGAATTTTGAAGTGGGGGGAATGATAATACTTTTTTAATTATACGTCATGGTCGGTAGCTTTTTTTTCATAATCATTATGGTCTGGCTGTAATTAATTTTTTGGTGTTTTGTAGGCCTTCCCATTAGATAACTGTATCAGATTACCTGACTACAAGATACCTGCAGTTAAACATTCTGCCAAGGTAGGTTTTAAGTTCAGCGATTAAAATTAGGAACAGATTGTTCTGATTAAGCTCTACCAGGCAGCAAAGTAAACCGGATATTTAAAGGTTTTACTGATACTAGACTATTTCAATAGAAAAGTTTGTCTCAGAGTATCCCTGCTGTCAGCCCAGACACAGTGAAATCAAAAGAAAAAAAAAAAAAAAGCAAGACACTGCTCTGTCTAGTATCTAAGTCACAAAATGGAGAAATAATGGACAGTAAGTATCATACACACACACACGAGAATGTGATCCAAAAGGAGGATACAAATTCTTGTTTGCATGACAAGACTGGCTTCTAATTACTGGATCAGCTTATACCTGTCTAAAGAAAGATAGGCCATAGTTTCCATGGACCTACTCTGAGCTTTTTGCATGTGCATGAAACTTGATTTTTTAGTTCATACTTTCAGCTGCAGGTTTCAGAAGGGAAGAATGTGATGTCAAATACTGCACACTTGCAAAGATAGGGTTTACACTGCCTTGTGGTAATTAAGGTTCTGTTAAGACATCTTTCCTTCTGAAACAGGTTTTTACTGCAAAAAGTATTCTGAACATCTACTAGGGTTTTATTAAGCCGAATAGCACACCTTGTACTTAAAGGTAATTCTGGATCTCTGTGGTATTTCTAATGTGGTATGCTGAATATTTGAAAGTAGATATACCAGAGATTGAGAGATAAGAACCAGTTCCCCTAATTCCTAGGAGACATTTATTGTGCCTAGTTTCACAATCCTAAAGTCCAGTTTGCAGTGGACAAGGATTTGAGTTGGGTCACCATAGTTGTTCTTCTAGAATTAAGAATTAACCACTACAGAATCTTTTTACCCAACACTGATGACAACCTTTGTCTACTACTTGAACAACAGAAGCAAAAGAAATTTTATTTTGAGAAAGTTTTGTGAAAAGGTTTCCAGGACCAGTTTGAAGATGGAGTATATGTAAAATTGAAATTGCGTTCAAGATCTTGTAAAGGAAACAAAGTGTGCCTATAAAAAGCCCAGTAACTTCCATGCCAGACACTTGCACTAAATGGAAGTTAGTCCAAAACTCTTAACCAGCCTGTTGAAATGACTGCTCTCCAAACAGGAGCAATAATGTCACAGCAGAAGGCCCAATACAGATCACTTCAAGGATAATAGTTTACCTTTAGATTCAGAAACGCATATTAAAAATTCGTGTTATCGCATGCTGTCTTTCAACAATTGAAGCTATCTCTAAAACCAGATTAAGAAACTCTTTTAAACTTGATGTATACCATTGCAGACCTTAATGCTGATGTGAGTTAAGGCTTAATTATGTTATCTTCAGAAATTAGGGTAGTTGCTTTTAACCACTCTTCTAGAAAATATTTTACTGCTCCTATCCTATTTGCTAAATCCTTAAACTGAAATTATAGCTTTCTTTTTTGGCAATTCAAATTAACGATAAGTTGTGCTAGTAGGATGTTAATTGTGTGAAATATCAATTAAGTAATATTAATTATTTAAAGATAATTACCAAAAATATAAGGTGATTACGTTCCTGAGCTATCTTCTCCACCAAACCAATAAGGTTTGTTAGATAGTGATGGGCTGCAACTTCTTTTTCCATTGCTTCCTCCAACTGCAGTTTCAAAAGACCTATTTTCTTCTTTAATCGCCTATAAAATTACAGAAAAAAGAAAATCTTAGATTGGAAATTAATAATAGCATTTAAAGAACTTGCACTGCATGTGCAAATCAACTTGTACAAGTCTCAAACAATCAAATATACTGTTAAAGATGCACTGGCATCTAAATATTTGCAATTCCGCAAGTATCATTTTCCATTTTTGGGGGCTGTTTTTCTTTACAATGTGTTGTGTCAATAACAATGGTAACAATGATTCAAAGGAACAATTTGTGTGATGGCTACAAGCTCATATTTCTTAAGAAATACAAGAATAATAATAATAAGCCCAGCTCTAAACCACTCGGGTGCATATGAAGGTCTGCAAATAGCATAATACCCTATTTTTCAAGTGAGTACACAAATGATTAATAGCTATAGCTAACTGCTAGCATTAAAGATATATTCTTAATTGCATGTGGACATAGTAAAGTATGCATAAAAACACACAAAGCTTAGCAAAGTTGCTCGATGACCAGGCCTTTAGATTTGACAAAGATGTGTTTAGGAAACATGGGTTTTCTGTAGTAGGTAGAAATTACACACTGTGGGATGACAGACAATACTTTTCTGCTATTCTTTTTAGAAATACGAGTATATCTATACAAGAAAATGAGAATGTGATATGACCTGTTTGTCTTCTGTGTCATTTCCATCTCTGTTTCCAGGATCTTGTTGTCAGCCATGAAGTTATTTTTTTCTAAAAGCAGTTTCTTGTTTTGAGTTTGCAGTGATGCTATCTTTCCCATTAGATCTTCTACCTCACAGCGCTTTTTCTCCTGCTCCTGTTGTAAATGGCTGCAAAAACCAACAGCATTGAACAGGTGCCATGTATACACTCACTTCACTAAAAAGCTACATTACAGTCAAATGTTGAAGGTATGAAAAAGATACATTGAGAATGCTTAATGTTCAGTGGTGACATCAGAGAGGTATTACAATCTTGTGACATATCAAACCACAAATGAAGCATAATGCAAGCAAAATTATTCAAATAATTAATCCTGACTGCACTTGAAATAGAATTTAAGAAAATATCCTATACAGTCCAAATGTATTCCCTTCCTAATTTTTTTTCAAAGAAATTTCTAGCATAACAATGACAAAAAATAAGGTCTGAGACTCCTTACGAAGGCACTGTACCAAGAAACAGTAATTTGCACTATCCTAAGGCTTGAGAGCAAACAAATTTACAGAATGTCTTTAGAAAAACATTACAGGCTATGCTGCATGATAGCACTTTTGTGTTGTACTGTTACATGTTATTTCCATATTGTAAAGATTGGAGAAACTTAGTATTTTTAGTTTAGAATTTCAGGATCCTTCAGACATTTTCCCAAAGATGGGAACAAAAGAATGAGAATATTTTATATACAGTGTTGACAGAAGTAAGATTTGACAAAAATTATATTATTATTATATAAAATTTTTATTATATTTTTAATGCCTCCTCTTCTACTATTTTAAAAGGTACATTTAGTAGTATGTACTCTATGGCAGAAACAATTCTACTGATGTCTCTCGATCTGGGATTTCCTTCTGTAATTTTAATTGTCTATAAAAAGTTTGACAGTATTTTTGAAATATTTCTTTACCTTTCTTTGTACCAGCATAAGTTTCTACTTGCCTCCTACCTACAGAATGATGCCTGTGCAGATCTGTTCATGTGAATACTTTGCAGAATTGTTTCTCTGTGCATAGTATGTAAACTCATACCTTTTTAAATCATTCACCAAAGCAAAGTGCTCCTCTGCTGTTATTCTGCTATCCAGTTTGGCTTTCAGCTCTTCACAAGTAGAATGCAAAACTTCTAACTGCTTCTGGTATTCTGCAATCTCTTCTTCTTGACTCTGTTTCTTATCTTCTAAGATTATTATCTGTTTGGTCAATTTTGAAGCTTTTGGGAGGGGAAAAAAAGACAAATAACTGAGTACAGCAGAATTACCTCAATCACCTAGTGAAACTCCCAATTAAACCAGTAGTATGTTAATTCATATTTATTCATAGAATTATGTAACAGTGGATTTGTCAGTTTGGTTTGTATTTTAACAGTTTGGATTTTTCTTTTGCTCTCCCAAGCAGTTTGTTTTGGCAAAGTGCCAAAACTCAAACACGATTTCTTTTCAAGGCTGTAAGTTATTTGCTCATTGAAATATCATTTTACTCTGATAAATGCTCTGGTTCAGATTTTACTAATACATGAAAAGAACCTAAAATGGATCATGACTTTTGTAGTCTAGTAGACGGGGCACACATCTAGAGACTGCCTAGATTCTGTTCACTGATCTCTGACTTTTTCCTGTAGTAGATAATCACTGGATACACTGCCAAAGCAGTTGAATGGAAGATCAGGGCTCTTGTTTCCTTGTGAGAACTCCAACAATAGATAACAAAATACGTCAGTGTTTAATAGGGATGTTCTGACAGCTTGTATCAGATCAAGCTATTCTGAGATTTGGAAAGAGGAACACCTGATTTTGGGGTATTGTCTGGCCTTGGCCATGATGAGTTGTTATCTTCTAAACACAGATGGATATATAGAGATAAAACTCTAAACAAGAAACTCAGAAACTTTAAAAGCAGAAATTGGGATGGGTGGCAGCTGAATAAAAAACGTCAGAATTCGAGGTTTGTTACATAGGTTCATTTAAGGAAACTGTTCTCATCAGCGACTTATGTTAATTGCACATAATTGTTTTTCAGGATATCCTAATCTGTGAATTAAGATTCAATTTTACTTTTTAAACTTCACTAAGAAATCTTACTTTCAGATTTGGGATTTTAAACTATAACATGCTTTTTCTCTTTCTAATATCCAGTCAGAAGGCTATTAACAAGATATATCCAGAGGAATCTGCTGATGCAAAAAATAACTAACAGGACAAAAATTAATCTTGGTCAAGAAATAATATTTACAGGCAAGATGAGGAATATCAAGTGTTCTGAATTTATGCAAATACAAACTTCAGATTAAACAGCAAGAGATAGAAGATTATTATTACTTGAAGAAGCGTGTAAATTTAAGCAGTATCAAATTATAAAAGTGTAAAATCAAATACTGCTACTTATAATTAGCTACATTAAGTGATAATCATTGTATACAAAGCAGAAAATTAAAAACACTACAAATTTTAAATTAAACATTTAAATAAGTAAATAATACCTCACAAATACCAACTTGTAACAATTAAAGTGCTCTTTAATTACGAAAATGAGGGTACTGGCGTTTAACAGTTCTTGTCACTTTATCAGAGGAAGCAAGTCCAAATGGAGTATGCTGTATAGTGTCAATAGGTGACACTGACTCAGTATCAGTTGACATCCAGAGCTTGATCTCATATTAGTGTTACCTGCATTTAGCAATGCTTTGTACGCATATATCAAGTTGCAAAAAAAAACCCAAAACCAAAAACACCACAAAAACAAACAAAAAAAAAAAACCACAAACCCAAACCTGCAGTACCATTTTCTGCGTAGTTCGTATGACGAGCAACTCAAGCACTTTACCTTCTTGAACATGTTGTCTGTGACTATCTTTTGCTTTAGCTTGCTGAATTTCAAGTTGCTCCATCAACAATCCATTTTCTTCCAAGACCAGCTTGGCCTGAGTTTGCAGCTGCTGCCTGCAACAACAACCGGCTTATAAATAAAATATAATTCAAATATTAATTTACATCCAAAGAAAAAAACACAAGTGACTTCTAAGAGTGTAAACTTATAAAATCTCTTTAAAAAAAACAAACAAATAAAAACCCCTCATTGAAAGCAATATCAGGACTCAAGGTAAGCTTATTAGAGACATGAACTCACAATCCTCAAAACATAAATTATTTTAAATAATGTTTAAAATCTTTGACTAAAGCAAAAATTCTCTACAGAAAGAAGAGAAAAAAATATATGAAAAAAATGTATGTGTGAATTGGAATTGTAGCATCATAGAATGCCTGAGGTTGGAAGGGAACTCTGGAGGCCATCTGGTCCACCCCTCTTGCTCGAGCAGGGGCACCTACAGCTGGCTGCCCAGGACCATGTCCTGATGGCTTTTGAGTATCTCTAGGGATGGAGACTCCCCAAACTCTCTGGACAGCTTGTTGCAGTGCTCACAGTGAAAAACAGTTTCCTTACGTTCGGAGGGAATTTCCTTTGTTTCAGCTTGTGCCTATCACCTCTTGTCCTGTCACAGGGAACCACTCAAAAGAGTCTGGCTCTGTATTTACACCCTCCCCTCAGGCACTTGTACACAGTGACAGGTTCCTCCCTTAGCCTTCTCTTCTCTAGGCAAAACAGTCCCAGCTCTCTCAGACTTTTCTCATACGAGAGAATTAAAGCTACATAATAGTGCCAGATGACTTGGAGACAGCCACGTAACTAGTAACTGAACTAAATCCGTTTTCAAAACATGCAATACATTTTCAGATAGGATTCAGATCTACTTGGCTTTGATCTCTGGAAAAATACTGCCGGTGTGCTTTATGGGCCTGTAAAGAAGATGGGCGTTTAAAGTGAACTATCCTGAGCAGAGAACTTAACTCTGTGCTTTACAACTAGAATTAATTCAGCTTTTGAGAAAACCAGTATCAGTCTTTCTGATGTTAACAAAAGCTTAATAAACTATTTGCTGTTCTAATAACTGCTTTAAAAGTTTATAAGTATTAGCCAGAATGAAAGTAGAAATACACTACAAGTGTCAGATGATGTCACGTGAATTTAAACTCAAGAGTTGTCATCAATCAATCAATCAGTAAAAATAGCCTAAACCCAAACAAAGTGCAGCAAATCAGACTGTGACCAAGAATTTCTGATGATAATAACTAATACAACATATATCTACTTTGTTCATGCATCCTACTGTATATAGATCTAGATAGGGACAATATCCCTTACCATCAAATGATATTCTGACTAAAATTAAGCTGAACCATACAGCTAACAATTGTTGTCAGCAGCTGAAAAATATAAAGAGCCTACCCTGAAGATTTTTGCAAACACAGAAATGGAAGTCAGCTTACATTTGTATCCATGATAACCTCTGCAAATAGGAGCTTGTAAGTTCAGCTGACTAATTTACTGTGAAATTTGTTGCAGTGGGCATAGGAGAAGGAAGCAAATACACATCAGCCACTTCGAAGTCAGTTAATAGCTAAGATAGTGTTCACTTAAGACTCCGCATGTTTTCATCTGAATGGATGAATATGAAATGAAAACTGAATGACAAAATACATTCATTATTTGTGACAGGAAGGTCAATGCTCATGTAAGATGTGACGCATTACCAGCTGAAAGAAACAATGGAAGTTTTTTTTTTCCCATCAAAACTATATAGGCTGGAGTTAAGGTTGAGAGAATGGATTGTGTATCTTACTGGACAAGTCTCTGAAGTATAACAATTGTAAACAGAGAACAAAATAATTTTCCAGGTAAAACCACAACTTACAAATTGTTCTCACTAAGATCATGTTTCAGCAACAGGTTTAGGCATAAGGAATGTCTCCCACACTGCCAAGCTACGTCCTCACCCTGAGCTATGCCTGGCACCATGAGGCTACGTTGTGAATCAAATTTTTAAACACTGCTACAAAAAGATTAGGGGAGCAATGCACTGCAACACCGAGTGTGAAGCCGCCACTGAAGGTACAGAGCAAAATCCTGGTGAGGCCTGGGACAATTACGTGGGCTTCACGTGCAAAACAGCACATTGACTATTTAATCTTTACTCCAAAATTATTGCAGGTGTTGCAGATCAGCATTGTTCCAACAAGACATAATCATGACCCTACTAACTCTTTACCAAAACTCATTTTGCTTGAGGAGTTCAAAATTTTTCCTTAAGATCTGTAATCTTAAAAGTTTGCATGCAACAAGCAAAATAATGAGTAGCTTTTAAATTAATTTCTAGTAGTATAACTTGCCATTCTGTAGGGGTAATGAAGTTACTTTTATTTAATTGCTCATGCAGGTCTTCATTCTCCTTCACCAACTCTTCAACTCGTACTTTAAAATTCTTCATATCCTCCTGGAAGACAAAGGACTCCATATGAAATCTTTTTAGAAGTAAGTATTGTGGTTTAGTTTTTACATCAACAAAAATGTTTATAAATATATATGCCTGGGTGCTTTCTAATTCTTCTGTTAACAGCATATTATCTCACCACTCACTCATCTTTAATTCAGATATGCATCCTTAACTTCTAAATTGTTTCATCAATCTAGTAATATTTGATTAAAAATAATAAAGATATTTTAACTGTGCCAGATTTTTGCTAAGTGTCATCTGAATTAAGCAAGTTGTAGATCCTTAGAATATGGATTTAAAAAACGGAATTCTGGAAATTACTAGATGATACTATACATTTTCAGTATGATTTACATGAATATGGTATGACAATATACTGAATTTACAGTAATATAAAACCCTTGGTGTTTTCTGCTTATTTTACAGCTTAATTTTTTGAAAGAAATAAATTATTCTGAAAAGCTATGGCAATTCTGTTCTGAAGCAAATAATCATTTTTCAAAGATTCAGTGACAAAAAAAATACTTCTGAAGAGCAAAAAGAGTACCCATTCCTTAATGTCCATTCCTTAAATAACTAGAAATAAATATTCCTCTACCACAAAATCCACAGGCCAGTAACTGGAAGAGCAGCTATACAGGGCACTGCATCCCCATTAGGAATGACAACAGTAAATTCTTTCTACCGCTGACTGTGTTCATGGTTTACTCTATTCAGAAAGCACAATTCTTATATATCTCAGTGTAGTGCCTGCTTCTACATCTGAATAGGCTGACAAAACCAAGCAAGCCAAGTAGGATAAGATAGCACAATAACTATGCATGGAAAAGTAAAACAAAGTCACGTTTAATTTTAGGCAGAAAACAGTTTTGACAAATTCCTTTTAAAAAATCCAGTAATTTATTTCTGCTTTAGTGTAGAAGTATATTTTCTTCAAATGGCAACTTGCCTCATGTTCCAGATTTAAATCTTCTTTTTCTCTTATTCTGTCTTCATATGCCAACAGAAGAGGTGACAAATACTTCATATCCAACTTAAAAAAATAAATCATCAATATTTTTTTATTACTTCTCCTGCTATATATTGCTAGTTTTAAAAGCCATTAAAGGTGTTTGTATAGGCCTTGCAGACAAAAGTGCAGGACTTATACAAGCACACAAACCACCATATGCAAAATGATGCTGCAGAAGCACTTAAAAGCACTGCTTTAGGAGCGGGCTTTGGAAAGGACAAGGCTGGATGCTATACTTGCACACTTCACTAAAAAGCAGCTATTACTTATGTAACACAGCAGAATGGAGATGCAAATGAATATGAAACCAAACTGTGAAACACTACAGTGAATACGGTTAATAATAAAATTTAGCCCAGATTCATGAATTAAGTGGGAAAGGAATTTTTATACTCTCAAACCTGTATCTTTAAAACTAAATACATACGTATGTGATTCTTGGATATTATAGCTAGAAAGACAAAGCAGGAGGACTTTCTTATTTCTGTATAGTTCTGAATAACAATGAGGAAGGAAAATTTAAGATCTGATTAGCATTTCAAGGAGAAATTGTTTCATATATTACAAATGCATTCAATTTCACAGATTATTTGCCTTCTCCTTGCCAGAAATTCATAGGCTACTAGTGGACCTATGAACATTCGTACCATAAAAATCACTGAAATCTGCCATTTTCTTTTCACTTCATCTTAAAAATAATCAGAACAGAAGATTATCAATTAAGATGATTAACAATTAAGCAATAGACTTTGAAGCCAACTATATGCTAGACAATACTAAGTGAAGATGGTATGTATGATTCTCAGTGTAACAGTACTTCGACTCAATTAGCATTCAGTAGTTCAAAGTCGGTGATTGTATGCAATCTGTAGCTTACTGTAAATTCAACCAGAGCTGCACACATTTGTTGCAAAGTTCTGCCCTATGTCTTTTTATGCAACAACATAAATGTTTATAATATTCTACTAGTATGTGACAGTTCAGCAGAGTAACAAAATAATATCCTGAATATTTTGGTTCCAATAAAGAAATTCTACTACTTTACTCAGATAAGCAAAAATATTATTTTACTTACCAGCCATGGTGGTGGCGGTCCTGTCATGGGTAAACTTTTCAGTTTTAGATGCTAAAACAGATTTTTAAAAAGATACTGAAATTATTTCCTGCTTTTAGAAGCACCAACCGCTGTCCACTGTAGTCACAACTACTACTCCAAACAAGCTTATGTTTATAATTACATGTGTTGCATATGCAACACACACTCAAAGTCAACAAAACTGGAAATTCAGTATCTCACTAACATAGGAGAACATCTAACTTCTTAAAGCTAGATTTAACGATAAACGCGTATTTTAAATTCCAGAAAAAGCTTATGCCACTCGTAGACTTTGTGGCAAATTTGGAGAAAATTGTCTTAACAATCTCAAAGATGAATGAAAGGACAATGGGACATCAGACCAAACTGCCTTTATAACCAAGATTCTCACCTCTTCCTGAGACAATGGCCTGAATTTAGTTTGATAGCGACTTAATTCTACATTTAAACGATGGACCGTCATTTTCAAAGCATCATTTTCATCTACCAGTTCCTGTGCTTGTCGTCTGAGACAAAGTAATTCTGTAGCCTCCTCTATTAAAACAAATATCCAACAAGAAAGTTCAATCAAAATTTGAGAAATGTTAACAATAATTTGTTAATTGTAAGGAAAAAAATCTCAGTGAGCTAGAATCATAAGAGAATTTCTCTCAAAATACTGTAATGAAAAATTAATAAAAATAAAAAAATTAAACAACCAAGTAATTTTTTTTCACAATCATGTAAGTATTCCTTGATAAAATTTCTACAAATATAGAAAATACTGTTCAGAAACTACTTCTGCATAGATACTTGCTCTAATCAATGAGTGGAAGGAAACCTACTACTGCTGGAACAGGTTGTAAGAATTTAGAAAACCCAAACAAGCTAACTACAGAATAGCTTATATGTTTCTCCTACCTTCTCTATGTGACTTCTCTGCAGCTTCTTTAAGTCTTCTGTTTTCTTGTTCTAGTCTCTTCAGCTTTAATAGCTGTTCTTCCATTTGCTGTTTTGTTCCCTCAAATTGTTGAGCCATAGCCTGGTACGCCTTGTTCAGAGACCAGTTTTCTTGTTTTAGTTCTCTGAACTTTTCTTTAGTCATATTTTCCCGTGCTTGCCTTGCCCGAACAGACATATCTGTAATGCCACAGTACAATGTATTTAAATAGTATTCAGACTTGAATACGAATTTCAGCAAACTGTAATCCATTTTTTCCAATATTAGCATTATGTATGAATGATACTTTATAAGAGAATGAAAAAAGCAGATTTGGAAAGACAGCTATATAGTGGAGTGGCTGCAAGTTCCCATCTTTCCTCTCAGACACTGAAAACATTCCTTCCTTAAAGGGCAAAGAAAGTGTCAGCAGATCTCCCTCTCCCTAGCATGAGTGACTAAAGAGGTGAGACAGAACTATCCACTGCAGAAAGCAAAGTGTATGTGCTCTGCATGAACTAGTTAGTCCTCTTGCCCCCTCTCTGAATTAGGCTTTGAGAATACAAGCAGGAAAATGTATTTTTTATATACATATGCATATTATTCAAGTGAAGATTTGCAGTAAAGTAATAGAAAAAACACAAGTACCTGGGGATGGTGGAGGCTTTTCACGTATCAGATTTTCAACTAATGATTTTTCTTCCTAGCAGAGGAATAAAAAATGAGACAATCTGCTTTAACAGTTATCCTTCCTGACAAAATCTGAACAGCATCACTGTTGGAGAACTTAAGAAACAGAACTTTTGAAACAGTTTGTTTCATATCAACAAAATTTAAGGTTGCATTCACTACTGACAATATACAACTTGTTGTTTACCCATCTTGACATCATTTTGTCTCTTATCACTGCCATCAGTCATTTGTGGACACTTGAAACTGTTAATATTTTCTTTAGTTGTCAGAGATGTACAGTTCTCAAAACCATTTTATGGCTGACATAAGAGTTACATAAACATAAAGCATCTTGACCAAACAGGATGAATATTGCTCCCACTTGCTAGTTTGTATAAAATATGACAGCCAACTATGATATGAACTTTCAGTACCTAACTGGGAATCAGCAAATAAATTAAAATGTAAAATGTTCTTCAACAAAGTTTTTACATGTTCACAAGGTTCCTTCACCAGGAAAAAACTACAGGCTGAATTTATACTAATATATTTCAATATACAAATATCAATATACAAACTTTCTCCATGTTTTTATGAAATAGCCATGAAGTTTGGTAAGGATATGATGCCATGTAATTTAACATACCAAGACACTGATGACTAAATGAGTCAAAACTCAAGAACAATTTCAAAACAAAATATAAGAACTTGAAGAAAAAAAAAAAAAAAGTGATGTTAATAATAAAAGAACTGACCATTTTTGTAAATAATATGCGACCCAGTTGATCTGAGAAACTAAACTTTTGCGTATTCTTTTTCAAGCTTATGAAAGCAGTCAGATGGGCCCAGCTGGAAAACCAGATAAAAATGTAGCGAAGCCAGGCTCAGAATTTAAAAATTATCAGTAAGAGTTGTCCCTTGCTCTCACGTGATTTCTACCACTCTCAGTCTCTTTCTTGCACATGAGGAATAACAGAAAATCTATTTAAAAAAAAAAAAAACAAAACAAAAAAAACCACCAAAACACCACTTCTGTATCGCCTATTTACCTATGTAGTGGTATTTCTTAAAAGCAATTCTCGGCCATTCCTGTACTCCAAAAGAAAAAGATTCCCTAGTGGCAATAAATTAGCTTTAAGTGACTGTAAACTACCATCTCTTTTTAACACCCTTTTTTTCCAAAATGCATCACAAATTAACCTTCATATACGTCTTACCTTTAAATTCAAGCCAAGATTTTGGTCTTCTGTTAAAAGAAAAATGGATTTTTCAGTCAATTACAAACAAAAGTATTTGTAAGTCCGTAAGTTGTAACAGTTCATAGGGATATTATATACTGCAAATAAATGTAAGAAAGTCCTCCCCAAACCACAAACTAGATCACTAACTTTCCATTATCTCTTTCATGGTGTATCAGGGTACTGATGTGAGACCTTACTTTACCTCACATTGTATAGATGCAACTATGGAAGAAATGCAATGTTGTCTTCCACTATTCTTTTAGAATTTGACTAAAGGACAAATGAAATATTTTCATTGATTTTACTGGGCTTGAATCCTATTGTATCTCTGAACAAGGTAAGTACAAATTGGACAACTTCCAAGATCTGCAGCACTTACTATGCAGAAGAGGGATTACAAATGGTTTATATATCCTACTCTTTTCGGTTTAATGCATCCACTTCCCAAATGGTTTTAATCAAAACAACCCGTTCTTTCTGGATATTGTTCTCTAAAGCTTTACATATAACTCCACTGAAATAATACTGAAACAATACTGGGATCCAACATGAATAAAACTTAGAAAGACAAAGATTTTTCAAAATGGACTCAGTTCTGCTTTCTCTTCCCTATCCAATAGCTACTACAGTGCTGCCATCCTCTGTAAAAACTGCATTTTGCAGCTCTGGAACAAATTCTAGTTTCCTGTCTTCCTAATTTTAAAATAATGGACAAGATAATTATGCAATAAAAGTCCTATGCAGGTAGATTGCTCTTGCTCTCTTGTCATATTTTTTCCTCCACAATATTCTATCATTACAAGAAAATAGCTTAATGACAGGTGCAGTTATGAACCACGTGTCCCTGATCTAATGAAACTACTTATTGCAAAAAAGTTATTTGTGAAGCTTAGCAGTTCAGAGCTTAGGGTGATAATTGGATCATGTTCAGCTCTCTATTCTGTCAGAACCTTCCTGTGTAACCTGATGTACAATTTTAAGGTCTGGACCTTAAAAGACAACAAGAATGATACAAGTTCTGTAGAAAGGATAAATAATCCCAGTATTGTGCCATTTGATTATTAAAAAAAAAAAAAAAAAAAAAAAAGTTCTTAGTGCTGATTTTCAGATGTGACTTTTTTTATCCAAGAAAAATGACTGATTAAAAGTGTTTCATTCTATCTCTAGGGTTTTTTTAACATTTCTAGTTTCTGCTTCTTTTCCATTTTTTGAGCACAGTAATATTCCAATAGTTTCCAGAGTATAAACCAGATTGATTCTAGCACATATAAAAACAGAAACATAGTGGAGAACGACTGTACTAGACAAGACAGAGTTCACAAAATTTTTTTTTCCCTCTCTCTTTACACTGGCTGACAGTGGATGTTTAGGAGTTTCAGTTATACAGTGAATATAGACCAATATTCCCTCATTATTTTCTGTAACTATTAGAAATAGCTAAGTATTTAGCAGCATTTCTTCCACTGACTTTAAAGAATATATATTTATCAAATAGTGTTAAATTTATTTTATTCAGAAATTATTTTTCCCCATTGTATTAAAATGTACGGCATTTTGATTAAAGTGAGTTTATTTACCTTCTATTTGCATGTTTGACTCATCCACCAGCACCTGAAACTCAGTTTCATGAGAAGGCGCCTCTTCCTTGTCAGCATTAACAGTAGGAGACAGTGGAAACTCTTCCTATGTAAAAATAAGACAAGCCTATCTAATCAATGATAACACTGTTAAAATAGGCTACGTGTCTTGACATCTGTATGAAACCAGTAGTGTACTAATGTCCCAGTCACATTCAGAATTGTACTCCAATATTTTAAGATAATAGAAAATATGTTTTCTGATTTCATTCACATACATAGCATTTTATTGCCTCTTTACTACTCAGTTACTACTTCCTGTTTGTTAAATTTTTGTATCATTTTAGACAGAGATGCGAACTGAACTTTAAATGTGCCTTAGGAGTAATACTAAAGCTGCCCATTGCTAGTTAAGAAAATCCAAACCTGTAACATAAAAAAATTCACTGGTCTTCAAGACAACAAGGTAATTAATTTTGTTGGATTCTGAATCTCCCTGTCTCTACATAGGTCTCTGCTCATTAGCACAATACTGAATCAATAACTAAGCTTTCACCGTTTGTAAAAGTTCCTAGTGCTTTTAACAAATAATCTACCATATAAGTATCATGCTCAACATAAAATATTGAACATTTTACAAGATTAAATTATTAATTAAATTCTATAATTATATATTATATTTAATTATTTTAATACCATTAATAATTAATAATCAGGTGTATGGAATCTGTGAGGATCAACAAAGAAATTTAACTTGTGTAGGAGTAAATGAACCACAAAAAGAACTGAGTAACTGTCTAGAAAGTAAGA
This sequence comes from Aramus guarauna, assembly GCA_013400195.1. NCBI lineage: Eukaryota > Metazoa > Chordata > Aves > Gruiformes > Aramidae > Aramus > Aramus guarauna. The sequence continues at coordinate 1,306,560 of VXBL01005506.1, read as the reverse complement.
AGAGAATGAAAAGCCCTAGAAATAGTTAATACTTGCATTAGTATATTAAAACATGGTAAAGGAATTAATGGATTTGAAAATCCTACCTTTTTATTTTTGCAAGGAACAGCATAAATAGCATTGGTGCTAAAGCTTTCTCCCCTTTTCTCATTACTCTGACAGCTGGACTCTGCCTCTTTATCAGCATCTGAAAGATAGGTAGCCATGTCCTCCTCCTCACAACAATTGCCTGATATTTCCAGGGACTGTACAGGAGATCTGTCACCACCATCAAGTTCCCAATTAGGCCTGCAAGTAGAAAGCAGTTTAAAGCCTGTTTCAGTGTTGCTTACTCTTCAAAAAAAAACAAAAACAAAAACAAAACACTAGCAAAGTAGAACCACCAGTCTTAGAATATACACAACAAATCCAAACAGCCAACACAAACAGACATCTAGGTTTGTCACCTGCAAACAAGGAATCTAGCCTATGCATATGCTTTAGAACAAGTGATTAACACTGGAGATAAATTTTCTTCTCTATCTTAAAGAAAATGCCAGATTAGAGATAGAAGGTTACTAATTCTACCAAAAAAAAAGTCTGAAATAATTATTTAGCACAAAGGAAATATCTGACATGTAATTCAGATGATTCCTCAGTGACTGTATAATTGATCGTCGTTTGGCAGAAAAAATACATGTTTTCACTTGTGACTGCTGTACAATCCAAATCTCCCTCTCTGAAGATTGTATGCATAACATTACGAGAAATGGAATAAGGATTGTAGACACTTCAGACCCAATTTATGATGTGGTGAGAAAAAAGTAAGTGGCTGTAACACCAGGAGTTGAATTAGTTTGCTGTAACTCTTCGGTAAAATTATATTGTTGACAGATGCTATTTCTAATATAAGATATCAAAACAGAAAGTATACACTACCCCATTCTGAGCTCTGTGACGGTCGCATATAGTTCAGAGCATTCTTGTTCCACATAGGTGGAATCACTTTCAGAAAGCGATCTCTGCCGAGGCTGAGGAATAGCAACAGTGCGCCCTGTTAGTGTTGTTGCAAGGATAGCTGCTGCTAGAGCAGATCTGGAAGAAGACAGAATAAAGCAATGAAACAATACTGATGTCTTCTCTATGGCCTACATTTTATGATTTTTTCCATTGCAAAATGTCTCAGCTATTTAAGCAAAGCAAAAAGTTCACAGTTAACAAGCATAAACACCACTGAAAGTGCTAAGGGACTGGTTATAAACTATTAGCTCCCAAAGTAAAGCACAAAACTGGGCAAGCTCTTGTAACACAGCTATTGAACAGTAAAGTACAATACCTATCACTTTTCCCAAATTACATGCATGAAAATCATGGAATATACTGAGTTACATTCCCAAAATTGACATCGGTAATTTACATACTTTACATTCACTTTAGCCATAACAATAGTACCTGGTGTTGTGTTGAAAGTGTTCCACATTCTGCTATTTTGTTGCCTAGTTTCCATTACTCCCTACTCTGAACCTTTTACTTATGACTCTGAAGCTGTTAATAAATGCTGGCACACTGCAAACTAGGGCAAGCGTAAGGAGACAGAAGTGACTATTTGTGGGATGCTGCAGAGTATAGAGAAGTGTAAGAAGAAGAGGAAAAAACAAATAGGAACAAGAATTAAAGGAGAGAAATGGTGAGGACTGCAACAGGAATGACAACAATTGGAGGTCAAACAGGAAGAAGAAATGAACTAGGATTAAAGTAGGAATGTTACAGACACTAGAAAGAGCATAGAAAACAACCAGAATTAAACTAAACATAGAGCAAACATTAAAGAAAAACTGTAAGAAACTACAAATGAAAAGAAAAATAAATTTGCATTTTCTCTTGATGTAACTTGCCTATATAGCTCATTCAAATCTAACCCAACGTGGGTTTACATGCCAGTTTTTTAAGTCCCTGCTTTTTTTAATAAGCAATAAAGTGGCATGTTAGTAATGTTTAATTTATGCTTTTCTAATTAATTAAAATTTCCTGACTCACAGTACTAGTACTAACAGTCCTGCTAGAGTCTAGCACCTGAATTAAAAATGGCCCTAACTTTAAAAAGTCCATTTGTCCTTAATTGACTCAGATTTATAAGCTACATACTCATAAAGGTCATTGTCCTGATTATTTAGCATGCTTAGGAGAGGGAGAAAAATAGTTACCTTTAAAGTTCAAAGAAGGGAACAGCCCCAATGAAAAATATATCTATTTATGAAAAGGTTCACGTAAATACTGCAGCAAGGACATGCAATTCTTCTAATCATGCTTTTCTAGTATGCTATTGTAGTTGATGAAACAAAATAAAAAACTCAAAACCTACCTGGGCCTTTCTGGAGAAGGGTTTGGACTACGAGGGGGAGGGGTGCGGGGAACTGCAGGTTTAGGAGCTATGGTAGCAGCAGGGACCAGGCCATGAGCTATATGTTTCTAAATAATTTAAAATAAAATTAGTTGACAATGACTTTAGGGATCAAAATGAAAACAACACAGAATTGAACATGCACAAAAACTCACAACACAAAATAATATAAAAGGCAAGAACAATTACATGCAACTAATGTAAACAGATGACTTGAAATGGTTCCAAGTTTAACTTTTTAACATGTATGAACAGCTGCTAATGAAGGTTAGAAATGTAATTTACACAAGACCCATGATTGTAGGTTTTCCATCCACTATATCATAATCTGTAAAAATAGAATTTTAACTTACTCAATTCAAGCTCTTTCTTCTATACATACAAGAAAAAGAGAAGTACTAGAAATTAACTTTTATTTTTTTTTCAAAATATTTGAACCCTGCTTCAGCGTCCCTTTCTTGTAGAAAGAGTCTGTCAGCCAGAAGTAATCCTCAGTCATAGCAGTATGAGATGGAAGAAAAAACTATCACTACACAAGTCTTGCAGTCAAAGGTTCAGTCTGAATACTACTACTACTACTAACTCCTAATGCATTTTTATCAGCAAACCCAACAATTTTTTTAAAAGGATAACATTAAATACCAGGTCAGAAAACCTGGGACCAGAGTTCCCTACAAAGAGTACTTTCAATGGAATCACATAATGGCTGAGGTTGGAGTTGAGCTCTGGAGATTGCCTAGTCCAAGTCCCTGTTCAAAGCAGGGTCAGCTGAAGAGGGTTGCTTGGGATTCTGTCCAGTCGGGTTTTGAGTATCTCCAAGGGTGGAGACTCCACAACCTCTCTAGGCAACCTGTTCCAGTGTTGGACAACCCTCACATTATTATTATTATTGTTGTTGTTGTTATAATTATTATTAGTTGTTGTTTTGTTTAAGTTGAATTTTCTGTGTTTGAATTTGTGTCCATTGCCTTGTCTTCCCTCTAGGCATAAGAAAATACTATGTCATAATAAAGTCCATCACCTCCTGACAGATGTTACTTTTTTATGGAGTAAAACAGGCTAAGTTTCTGCTATTTCTGCTGCAGAAGTTTTGTTGTTGTAATTATTCTTTAACTCTCTTCTCCAATAGGATAATGAACAAGTGAACTGGGAAGTATTTCCATCCTTACAGGAAGCCGCATCAAATAACTAAATGGTGTCCCACAAAGATTTTCTTTTTACTCGGCCTTATCTTGCAAATGCACTGCTCCCTAATCCTCGAAGTCAGTCTGGCACGCACCATTTTGTTTACCAAAGGCTGTTGACTGTAGATGTCTTACTATAATTACCAGGGCATACACCTGAGATAAAAGGATGCCATCATCCCACAGTAAAAGTAAGACAACAGAAGACTAGTATTTCATTTTCACTCTCATATCAAAAAAACCCTTCGGTTACTTCAAGTACGTTAAGAGCCAATACCTGCACCACTGCTACAACCCGCGGCTGCTCTAAGCTTTCGCTATCAACTTTTATCAGTGCACTTCACGGCAGCGAACGTGCGCCTCGAGGATCCCCTCAGCAGGCGCGGGCAGCGAGGGAGCGGCACTTCCCCTCCGGGGGCTCCGGCCCGCGCCAGAACCCAGACGCCTCCCTGGAGGGGAAGGGCGCCGGAACACCGGCCCCGCCCCGCCAAAGCCCGGTGCTTCTGGAGAAGGCGGGCAGGCCCGGGACTGAGGGAAGGGAGAGCACCAGCCCTCGGCCTCTGGTGCTTAGGATTTAGTTTTCTCCCCGTTTTTCCCTTCAGTCAAACTGCTCAGCGATCGCCGGCGTCAACCGCAGGGCGCAGCCGCCTTCCCCGGGGGCCTCGGCTTGTCCCGCCCGGGCACGGTGCCCCGCCTCCCCCGCAGGCCCTGCTTCACGGGGACGGGGATCCGCCCTGGACGGGGCGATACTCACGAAGGGGCCCTTCCGGCCTCTCCGGAAACTAAACGCCATCGGGACCGGGTAGGGGACGGGTCTCTGCCACCGCGTCCCAACTACTTTCTCCTCGCTTCGGACGCTTCTCCCGTCGCGACTCGCCTAGTAACAACGGCGTGGCGGATTTGCTGCAGGTTTGCACTCCCCCAATCAGCGCGCACCTTACTCATCCCTCCTCCGGCCTTAGCAACCTACCAGTGGAGAGGCCCGCCCCATCCCGCCTCCTCATTCGCTCACGGGCGGTGGAGCTCTCACTTCCTATTTGCGGCCGTCGCTGTCAGCCAGGCGCGCGTTCTGAGGCGGGCTGCTCGTCTGGTAGGTGTGAGGCGACGCCTCTCCTGAGGGGGTGGTGGGGTTTCTTCACCGGCTGGTCTCCGCTGCGGCCTCCGGAGGAGAGGCTGCGACCCCGCAAGGCTGGGGCGCCCAGCACAGAGCTCAGCCTCTTCTGGGCAGGTCCGCGATGGGCCAGCGGCCGCCTTTAGGGCCGTGCCCCGCTCCTCTCAGCGCGGGCCTCCCGTAAGGGCTCGCTCTGAGCCGGGCTGCAGGATGTGGCTCTGCAGCGTTTGCGGTGGTACCGGCTCGTCTTTGGCTTTTCTCATTAAATTGTGCCTTAGCCTCAAAGACTCCCGCTTCCCCCTGCGGTCAGAGCACCGCATAAAGCTGGCGAACCTGAAAAGACTCTCTCCTAGCAACTACTTTCTAATAATCTGTCTGAGACTTCTGCCAGCTGGGGGCTGGAGATGCCTCTGAAGTCAGCTTTGTAATTGAAGCAGACTTTCTTCCAGCAAGGGTGGATGAAGGCATAGAAAAGGTGATGTGTTTGGGTTTTTTACCATCTGTGTGTTTCAATTCAGGTGTTTTTCAGATTGACTGGCAAAGTTGGGAGTGGAATTTGCAAGCTAACAGCTTGTATTCAAGTAAATGTAGCTGTTTACCGATTTTGATATGTTAACCATAACTGTAGGGTAGCTTTGGGGAGGAGATAGTGTCTCTTCCAGAGTATTGCATCTTATAAATTTTAATTATAAAATTAAATTTAGAACAGGTTTATAAAGTGTGTTAATACCACATTTCTTTCTAGGGTGTAACTGCTACTGAAGTAAAGATTTAAAGGAGGTCTGATGTCAACGAAAGTAAACTTTTCTGTGACAGCAGGATCTGTAGTTGTTCCTTATGGGCATGTGATTGGAAATGAGAAGTGGAGGGGGTCAGAGATAGCCCAAAGGCTACAAGGTAAGCACAAATTAGAAAAGGAAAAACAATTCAAGCAAAGCATTCCCCTCTGTCACTCAGTATTGTTAAGATTGGCTGGAATATGCTTTGTCCTGTGCCTGACTGGTCCCATGTTTGTGGTACAGCCTATGATAGGAGGCTGAAAATTCCTATTTGTCTACCATGTATCTACATGATCAGTTCTGTTATATTTGCATAGTTGCTGGACACCATAGAGAAGAAGTAGAAATATCTGCTTCTTGGGAGCCGCAGCAGTGGGGCTGTTGGGAATATGCACCTCCACTGATGTCCCGTGAATTTACATGGATACTGGGACTGTGCTGTCATCTGTAGGCAGAGCATGATCATTTCAAAATAGCATGTGAAGTTTTTGTTCAAGTCCAGAGCTTACTGAGAAGCTATAGCACTTTCCAATCTGTAGTTTGAAAGTGCTATTAATTGGTATTACTAAAGGCATCACACAATACTTGGGATCGCTTATACCAGTTTTGCTTAAAGAGAAGAAAGGCTTTTAAAGAATATGAAGTTTGTTGTCAGGTCACTAGGATTATTGACACATTAGGAAGGTTGTGCTGTGAAGTAATTATTAGTTGTTGGGGGTTTTTTAACTACTGTATTTTTTTTTTGTTTTGTTTTAACCATCTCACCTTAAGGAAAAATTAAACTCATCTTTGAAGATGGCTTGGGACTTGTGGATTTTCATCTTTCAAACAGAACTTGCATTTTATATGTTTCTGAAGCAGATTTGGTTGCAGGAGACGAATTCAAACGAAGATTGGTTCGGTTTAGAAATGTAAGTACTACATAAAGAGAAAAGTTTTCAATTGGTATTTGTTTATTCCATGCTCCTGAAAACATTCTTCTTGTGTTATTTTTAAATTCTAGTGGAGCTAAAATGTTGTGGTAATTTCCACCTGAAAAAACTTGCAGCTGTGTAATAATGCTGTATTAGACCTCACTACTGTTGCTGCAACTTCTGTTTTTCCTCTGATTTGCTTTCATGTAGTTCATATTTGACAGAAGTTTTCTCTCTTGCATTGCATCAGCTTGTCACTAACAAGATCTTTTCTTCTTCTTTCCTTTCAATACAGGCCAGTAGTCTCAGAGGAATTGTAATTGTAGAGAAAACCCAACTAAGTGATCAGTACTTCTTAGCAGTACAAAAGCTTGTTGTGCTAGAACTTGGAATGGTGTTGCTTCCTGTGGCAAATCAAGGAGAAGCTTCTCAACTTATTACTCAGCTAGTAAGTTTCTATGTTAGTGGACAAACATTCATTAAAATATGGGATATGAGGAGAATTACCTGTTTTTCCACAATCATGGCTCATTTCAGAAATAATACCTGGGATCTTAAAGGACACAACATATTTTGTTGTTTGAATGTAAGGAATAAATAACCTGCAACAGTAATATGGTAGTATAGTTCAGCAGAAAGAGGGCTTATTTGGGAACAAAGAAAAGAAGTTGAAGAGTATGATACTGGATTTTTTTAATGTGATCTTGCACTGAGATGCTACTGGATAGCATTAGGCAATCTTCACTTAAGTTCTTTCAAAACTGACTTGAGATTTTGCTTTGTCTCAGGCTGGGGAAACTCTGTTCTTATGTTATTTCTCTTTTCCTTTATCCTTTCTTTGATTGCATCAAAAAGATGTGACAAAATCATTGTTTTAATTCATGATTGGTATTAAGAAACTGTTGATTTCCTAGTGAGACTTTGTGGATCTGCATCAAAACCCTTAATAAGGGTGCACACGTAAGGAGGGTACTTGTTTGGTTGTTTGTTTTGTTTTTTTTTTTAAACTTCCTAGTGATTGCATTAAACTCTTCTGAGATGGAAGAAACTTCTCCAAAATCAGAGCTCCCTCCAGCAGAGGGCACTTAGTGTCACTTATGGTTTTCTTTTGCTTCAGGTCCGTGAACAAAGTAAGGATCACAACAGTAACCCCTTTCTTCGTAAACAGTGTTCTCAGCTGGCAGACCCATCAGTGTTTCGGACAGTGCAACAAATTCCAGGAGTTGGGAAAACAAAAGCTCTGCTTTTACTGCAACAATTTGGAAGCATCCACCGGCTTTGTAACGCATCTGTCAAAGAGCTTGAGCTAGTAGTTGGACAAACGGTAGCACAACAAATTTACACTTTTCTATGTTCTTGACGTGCATGTGTAGTGCTGTTTTGGAAAACAAAGACTTCTTATTTGTTTGCTTCTTGTGGATTATAAATTTTTGTTTTTAATAATCACATATTACAGTAATTTCTATAATCCTGGTAACAACTGGAGGGTGTTGACTAAATGTCTACATATTACTCAGCTGCTGCTGCTTTTTACAGCTGTTCTGCTCATGAAGATTGACTTGTGAAAATTGCCTTGGAAAGAGAGCTGTAAATTATTTTGCATCTATCTTGTACAAAAAAATGAGAAAGTTGCTTCTTTCAGCATCCACCAAAAAAAAAAAAAAGCAAAGCAATTTTCTTGCTTACTTCTGTCTTCCAGAAATAAACACTTTGTTAATATGTGGGTAGTGTTATCTTCTCAGTAACTGGAAATGTGAGTTACAGCGCTTTTAAAAAGTTAGCATACATTACTTTATAGTAATATCTCTGATTTACAACTTTTTGGATTTCCTTTGGAAACTCCTGCTGGAATATATCTTTGACTTTACACTAACTTATTGCTCTGGTTCCTTTTTCTGTTCACAGGGTGTTATCAAATTTATTCCTTTGTGTATAATATCCAAAATCGTGGTTAACTCATGTTGTGCCTTTGAATATAGATTGGGATAATTATAAAATTATAATATATTTTGAAATATTACTTATCAATTATAATACATTCTAATTTATAATTGATAGATAAAATATCAATTATCATGTACATTGCAAAGAAAATAGGGCAAACACGTATTGCATTTTATTTTAAATTATATTCTTATCCTTTTTTCTTACACACCCATAAAGGAGGTGTGTGAAAAGTTTCTTTCATGCTACTTGAGCTTTGGATCACAGCAGGAAGGCAGTTGAGCAGGATTTTCAACTCCCTTTTGTAAGCTAAAGAGATGTGAATAATAGAACCTTGGCACCTTGTAACCAGTCTCGTCCACTGGTTATCGTGGACAGCAGACCAACCTGTTATATTGATTCCTTACTTTGAATGAAAATGCACTTTTAATTTAGGCATAAATATTTAATTTACTGAATAATAAACAACAGCACTTCCAGAACTATAGAACAAGATACCTTCTTATAACTAGGGACTGCTTAAGCTTCTTTATAAACCTGTTTAGTTTTTATTGCCTCTCTCTCAGGCTTGGTGACTCTGCTATGGAGACCAGATTTCATATCTAAAAGTATCTGGCTATTGATGTTGCAGGGTAAACACCTTTTTATGACTTCAAATGGCCATCTATTCAGTGCATTAAATAAAGTTCAATTAAAGTAGTAACAGCCAGTACTAACAGTTATAGTTATACTAATCTATTGCATATCTTTATTTTTAGGGCTGTATAGCCTTGATGTAGCCCTATACATCCTTATAGATAGCAACTTGTTACATCCCTGTGGTCTGAGCAAGAACATAACTTGCTGTGAAATTAATATTTGCTTTAAGTTAGCTGTTGGCTACCACTCAGTGTAAAATGAGTCTAGTTAGCTGACAGAAAATAGTAAGTATGTATTTGTATGGCACTTGAGAAGCCCAAATTTTGACTTGAATTGAGGGGTGTGTGTGGTTAAAAAAAGACCCCTACCACAACCTTTCCTCAAGGACCAGTGAGTGCAATAATGGGAATGGAAAGGCAGTTAACTGTGCAGCTAAGGGGGAAGATAGTTGTAGGAAGACTATCATAGTGGGCTAAGAGAAATGAAGAGCTGGAAGTGTTATTCATGTGACTGCTAAAGATTTCATTAGCTGGATAGTAATTTTAGCCATACATGCAAAGTAAATCTCTTCTGTATGGATTATTGTATGGCAGGATCTTGTGTATCAGTATATGACTGCTGCTGCCTGTGGTGTAAAAAGTGCTGCTACAAATACACATGAAGAAAAACTACTAAGGATAGGTGAGTCATAAGTAATTTACAGCTTTTTTCACATAACCTTTATAGGGCAACTATAGAAATATTGTAATCCTTTTTGTAAGGAAGCAAGTTTTAGACTATAATGTGTAAGTTCCTATATTATGCACTGTAAGATTCTAAGTAAGTTTCCTAGATCTTTAAGCAATATTACAGAAAAATGAAAGAGGTATGCCAGCTGTAAAGAGTGAAAACCTGTAAATTATCTTAGAATGGTTTGGGTTGGAAGGGACCTTAAATATCATCTAGTTCCAATGCCCCTGCCATGGGCAGGGACACCCTCCACTAGACTAGGTTGCCCAAAGCCCCATCCAACCTGGCCTTGAACACTTCCAGGGATGGGGCATCCGTAACTTCTCTGGGCAACCTGTTCCAGTGCCTCACCACCCTCATAGTGAAGAATTTCTTCCCAATATCTAAATTCCCCTCCTTCAGCTTAAAAGTCATTACCCCTTGTCCTGTCACTCCATACCCTTGTGAACAGTCCCTCTCCAGCTTTCTTGTAGGCCCCTTTAGGTATTAGAAGGCTGCAGTGAGGTCTCTCCAGACCCTTTTCTTCTCCAGGCTGAACAACCCCAACTCTCTCAGCCTGTCTTCATAGGAGAGGTGCTCCAACCCTCTGGTCATCTTTGTGGGCTCCTCTGGACTTGCACTGACAGCTCCATGTCTTTCTTGTGGTGAGGCCCCCAGAGCTGGACGCAGTACTCCAGGTGGGGTCTAAGCAGAGCAGAGGGGAGAGAATCACCTTGCCATAGATCTGGCCAGCACATGATACTATACTAAATTATGCTGTATCATCCAAGCTGTAGCAAAATCAGAAAGCTACTATTAGATGTGAGCAACTGATTTTTATTCTTAAATAAGTGTCATCAACATATTTACACCTATTACATAAGAAACTAAAAATAAGTGACAACTTCAAAGTTTACACCCAGATGCAAACTTTCCTCTAAGTTTTGAGTATCAAACAGCATGTATCTACTCTGTAGATGGCAATGTTAACTAACACTACAGTGTTAGCAATTTTCAATTAATTTCTGTTTTAGAACCTAGAAGAATCTCAAAGAAATGCTTACACAGATAACTTTTGTCTCCCTCATTACTATATATAGCCAATATCTGCTCATTAATTGTTCCAAGGGGAGGAGAAAGATTTTATCTACTTGTTTTTTTACTTGGTGTGATAGTAAATAAATATTCTGCTGCTTACACTCACAAGCACTTTTCCTCATATTTTAAAGCATCACCACGATTTATGTACTCTTGATCAATATACTAGAATTGGTCAGTTTTGAGATTTGTTTCACAGCTATTAATTTTATCAAGGCTAGTGAGATACAAGTCTTATGGTAAGTAGGTTAAATAATTTCAGGTTTGGAATAAAGCCTGTTTTTAACAATTGAATCAACAGGCATTTAAAATGTAACCTAGGTAAAAAAAGAACAGAGTAAAAGCCTTTTGTAGTTCAAAAGATCTTTTGACTTCTAAGCCCTCTAATTCTCTTCCAGAATTAAATTAACTATTCAGTAGAATACACCTAGTACTCTCAGAAAAGAGAATGTCTATGCATAAAAATGACTACTACATGACACTGCCCCTGGGCACAAGGTTAGTTTCTCTGAATAATGTTATTCTCTCCCCTCTGGTTTAAGATAATTCTTTAAAATAATGTTAAGTGATTTATTATTGACTCTAAACTTTTACAGCAAAATCATCCTTTAATATCTCCTCTATTGTTTTTCATACCACATAAAGTTTGTAATAAATAACTCCCATCTATGATAGTGATAAAAAGTTAGTCATGATACTGTATTTTGAAATTCCAAAGGAATCCAGTCCTCATGTAAGCAATTTTATCATCTACAAATTGTTATTCTCTACTTCCCAAACCACTTCCTTCTAACCTTCAAACACTTAAGTTTTAGAGTTTCTGCCAGCCTCTGACCTTCATAGTGGCTCAGTACACAGTCAATGAAGTCAAATGGCATTTGTCTGAATTTACACACACACACATATATATATATATATAAAGGTAAAATTGATCAATATTTTATATACATTTTAAAGAAAAATGTCATGGTAACAGGTCCTTCTGAAAGATTCAATACAATGAACTTTCTGTATTCAGAAGTGTGAAGGGAGAAAGCTTCTTCTTAATCTGAGAACTTCCAGCCACAGCTGAAGGAAGACAGAGGGTGCTTGCAGCTTTCTGTCTGTTTTTAGTTCCCCAACTTAGAAAAGGCAGTTTCAGTGGGGCTTTCTTAGTCTGATCAATCTTATCCTCTTCCATGGCTAAACAGATTAAGGAGTACGTCTTCTGCATTCCCACAGAGTAAGTTGCACTCTTACTATGCTGTGGAAAAAGAGAAGCATTATGAGAATCAAGTCACCTAAAATGGGTCAAAATTCTGAAGATAACAAAAGATTACTATGCAAATAGTTTTCCAAGGCAGACTACAGCAAGCTTTCTATGCTAATGACATACTAAGGGAACACAAGGCCCTTCAGAGTACTGTGATTCTGGTAGTTTGCCCACGTAGACTCAAGGGTATACTATACAAAAGTGTGAAGGGATTCATGAATCTTTTTCATGGGTTGTGTTACAGTTAGCGTTTAGTGACTTCTAGCGTAACTATACAATATATGCACTAACCTCTCTACCAAGCTTAAGTATGTAGTTCTTGCACAAATGTATGAAGGGCAGTCTTTTTGCTGTCTTTGGACAGGTGCCATGTTGATTGCAACTATGACAACAAGAGCTGCTATAGGACATTGTTTTGGCATACCTGAAAGGCCCAGCTGTACCTTGAAGCAATTTGATCATATTCTAGCCTTTTGTTTGCAGTAGCAGTTTAGAATGGCACATGTGCAATTACTTATTTTCAATAAGGAAAATGAACTTCTTGAACAAAACAAGAAAACCTAACAGCAGTAAGAGCACCTTGTTCGCTTCTAAGACAACAATACTTCAGTGCCTAAGCTTGCCAGGGAATGTCAGAAGCATGAAGCAGTGGATTTAGCTGAACTACAGGTTCTCTCACACTACAAATAAGTTTAAGTTATTCAGAGCTTAACATTTTTTAATCTTGTGATTGTTTTTCCTTAATCTAAAGCTTCTATGGTACCTTAGTAACTAACTAGACAGTTAAAAGTCCACCAAAATAACACATACATTAATCCACGATCAATACAAAAGTCACGTATCACTTATGTTAACAGTGCATCAAAAATAAGTACGTAGGCTTGGATGTTCTATTTCATTCCATTATTGTTTCACTATGACTTTTGCAATGCTGAACAGGATAATATTTTCATCCTCTGGAACAAGTTAGGGGAAAAATAAAGTATGCCCTGGAATTTATAATGCAATTAATCTAAGTAGCTCCACTACAAAAAAAAAACCCACCACCCAACCATTCTAATGCATACAGACATACTGTACTTTAGCTTGCTAAGTCACGATGATTTAAACAAACTGTTTAAAACTGAACACATGCCTGAATGCTTTATGTATTCACTGGTGGAGTGAGATATCTGACTACATGAAAGTAAACATTAATCAGGGACTGAAGCCAGGAAACTGAAAAACCTCTCACATATCCAATCTGTAAAAAAATATTTGCCTCATTACATACCATAGAGGCTGCTGTATCCTGGCAACTGATAACCTCAATCTCAATGGGCTGTTCTCCCACGCTTTTGAATTTTTCCAGCACCTCATTCACTCCAAGCCACTTGCAATCCATGCCACCAACTGAAACAATGTAGTCACCTTCTTTTAGGCCCATCGACTGTCAAAAAATTTTGCACAGGTTATTATCTGGAATTATAAAGATGCACAAGATGTTTTTGTCATCATACAGTATCTGCCCTAAAGGCATTTCCCTTTTAGATGCTATAAAACCATTGTCTAGCCAGACAGGTGGAACAAAAGTACATATATAGCAGAAACATGCAATTTTTTCAGGTGCACAAATTACTCATTTGAGTTACCATTGATAAACATGATTCTGGCATACTCAAACGTTGACGCTTTTTATGTCCTTTTCACATTTCTCCTTAAGTGAGGCCTCCATAAGATACTTTCCTGAGATTTTACTTCTGTTTCTTCAGTATTTTTATTTGTATTTCTGTGATTGCTTCTGCCTTTCCTATAGCTAAAGCTGTGCTCGTCACTGCATGCTGCTTTATCCCTTTGGGTTTCCTCCCCACCCGCCCCCCCAAAAAACCACAACATATTAGAAGCCAATAATAAGTTCTTTCCCCTCTTTTTGCTTGGGCACATGCTACCTTGCCTTTCCTTCCTGATCCTCATCCTTATTGTTGTTGCTACTTTCCAAAGCCTTTACCCCTTCTAACTTCCTGAATTAGGTGGAGAATAACATTTGCTTTTATTATTTGGGACTTTTTATGTGTTAAGCGTGAACAGAGGAAGAAATCTACTCTTGTTGTCATACACATACTCTAACATCTAAGGTGTATATAGCATTGAAAATGTGTTCAAGTTATATTGAATTGACTATATTGATGTATAGTAGAATTCAATAAATACTCCATACAACAATATGAACAATCTAAAGTTACATTTAAGAGACTGTAATGCTAGACCCTGGAGAAGAATTGTTAATATTGCACTAATGTACTTACTGCTGCAGCACAAGCTGGATCGAGACAATAAATCTGTACTGGCGAACCTCCTTTAAGACTGAATCCTAGCTCTCCTGCTTCATAGTGGATGCAAATAGTACGTGGAGCCGTCCATCTCTGCTTGGCTGAGAACACTGTCAGTGGGCCCTGGAGGTAACACGGCAGCAGGCACATTATTGCTTATTGTCATTCGTAAATAAGCATTTATATTTTTTTAAGTCATAATGCTTTAAGCTCATCTTATGTAGGTTTTACTCAGGTTAACTTCCAGCTACTTCCACTGAAATGGAACAGTGAGATTTATCCCAGAAGTTTAAGAGGGCCCCTGAAGTGCTCAGCCCTACTTCATGACTGTTCAGGTGATATTTCAGACAGAGTAGGATGACAGCAACTGCCAAGTTCTTCTGAGATCTTTGCAAAGGGATGCAGGATGTTTTGGTTGCAGCAGGCTCTAAGGTCTTATATTACTCCATTTTGGAAAAGATAAATTAATTCATGAAACATTGCATATTCTGATCTTAACCGCAACTCCCAATTCCCTTTGCCCACCAACACACAGAGCCACCTGAAAGACTGGCTTTGTAGCATGCAACATTACACATTCTGCACAGCCATCTCCAACTACTACATGTTTCTTTCCCACCTTTAAGTTGTATGCAGTTATCCATTGAAACTTCACGGGACTTTTATAAAGGTTATCAAGAATGAATGCTGCGCAAAACATTTGTATACATATACAAGGGTTACTTTTATTCTTTGCTAGTCTCAAGTTGAGTTATACTTCTGAAGCTAGGAACGATCTCTCCAACAACTTCTGAAAAACAACCCAGTTACTACACAATCATTTTTCAGGCTAAAATACTTATGCCCCTTCCCTCACATTAGAGTGAATTTATACTTCTTAGCAAAGTGACAGAGGTTGGCATTAGCATGTTACGTACCAGCCTGTGGAAGAAGTCTTTAACTTTCACCTTGGAAAACTGAGGAGCAATTGTTTCTATTTTGTGCTCTGTTTTAGCTAAAACAAAGAAAAACAAATTAATTTTATCTCAAGTATTAGTTAAAAGACATACAAATTTATTTTTCTTGCATTCCAAGCTACACAGAATTTTCTTCTAAATTCTTACCAGGCTGTAGAAAAACATTATTTTTGTGGAAATGTTTAAGACAAGTACCTGAATTTCCTTAAAAATATCTTCAGAGCTCATAGTATCAATACAGAAAACTTAAAACACTCCATCCAAACAAAACTATGTCATTCTCCTCTTAAATATTTTTCAAAGAAAAATAAAAACCAGCACCCATTCTTTCCCACTGCTTTTAAAGAGGAAAGAGTTGGATGAGCTGGACTAAGGTAGAAAGAACCAATAGCAGTCAAATCAAGTTAACAACTCTAGACCAGTATGAGACTTGTGCTACAAGAAAGTCATTAGTTTTCCCCTGTATGATTTTAGCTTTTAAAGTTTCCCCATCTTTTCTAGCTCACAAGATAGTCGCCAAAAACAGCTGAATTCTAAATGATAACCATTGTTATCTACCCTAGAAAATGACGTGGCCAGAGACAGAAACACTGTAAAGCAGCTGTAACAAAATTAATTTATCTGTGATTGAGGAAACATGTAAAGAATCTGAACTCAAATGTACACTATATAACTTGTACATTATTTATATTATGTGTGGATACATACTATATATCCCCATGCAAGCATATACAAGTATGGTTAGATACCCTTTTATTTCTAGCTGTGTATACTTACGAAGGATATCTGGAGCCTGGATTAGACTGAGAAAGTCATCTTCTGTCTCTTGCTGAGCATATTTGAGAAGTGAGCGCTTATGCGCAGCTGTCAGAACCTCCTGAAGAACATCAATGTTTCTAAGCTTTTTGCACAGACCACAGACTCTTAGAGCTTCTTCATGGTAAACAATGGCTTTGCGTAAATGTGCTTTCCCTGAAAAAAATTAGAAGCTTGTTGGTGGTCCTCCATAGACAATAAATACAAAGTAATTTTCAAACTGTATCCCATAGCTGTGTGAAAATGGCAGTTACCTAATTGTTTTCTCTGAACTTTGTCCTTTAAAATGGTGAGAACCTTCAGTCCTTCAGGCATGTAATCGTACAACTGGGACAAGGCTTTCTCCTGCTGATCTTCATCGTCACCGGACTGCACTATAGTAATTGATATAGAACATTAACCATTACACATCTGTTAGTGCCCTGTTCCTTTAGGTGTATTTTTGTGTAGTTATCACTACCTTCTCTCCAAATGCAGTCAAATACTTTTATGCATATATATTGATGGGAATTTCAAGTCTTTAGGATGTTTACCAGTTTTATCATCTGTAGTATGCAAGTAATACTTATATACCAGAACATATCAACAAGAATTGAACAATTTAGTGGCATTTAACAGACATAATATTTCTTCTGTTTCTGCAAAAGTTAGTTTATTGAACTTCCACATTCTTCTGTAAAGGACAAAAAAGGCCTCACATCTGAATGAGAAAATGGCCAGAGATTAACATATATTGAAACCCTTAAGTTCCTGGCTCCTGATCTTATTCATAGATCATATTATAACTGTCTATGTGTTTATTATTGTTATTAATATTAACGTATAGAAAACGTATGATTCTTACATTCATGGTCACACAGAATGGTAGCAATGAAGTAATGCGCCAGAGCTTTGTAATGATCTGACTTTATTTGTGCCAGTTTAGACCAGGAATAGGGGATATTCTCTTTCACTGGTTCCTGATTCATTGCAGTGTTAACCAGCACGTAAACCTCTCCCACCTAAAATAAAGCACAGAATTGAAGTATGAGAATTTACCATTAGTTATTAGGAGCTCAAGTAAAGGATATTATATGCAGAGTTAAGGCAATTTCATGTGCCTGACAGCAAAGGAGGGGGGAGATGGTTAGAAAGGGTTGGAAATAAATTTTGAGAAAATCTGAAATTCCATCTCTGATTTTTCCCTTACGAGAAAAGTAAATCAGTTTTCTACAAAAACAGATGGACTAAGTCAGTCAATCTATATGGCTTTACAGTTCAATAAAAACACCATATAATAAATGGGTTTTAATTTACAAATATATCACATCAGGTTATTTCAGCTGAGAAAAGAGTGAAGTATATTACTTATACAATAGATTTGTGCTTCACTTCTGAAACTGTGGAGTCATATCTAGCCTTAAGTTGTGTGGTCTGGTTAAAACTGGGCTACTATCCTTTATGCAGAGGAAATAAAATAGTATTTCAAGTGGTGAATGCTGTTTTAATGGATCAAACAACTCCACCTAGCAGAATCAAAAAATCTTTCCCCTCCAGCTGATCAATCCTACAGATAAGTCAGGGTGGCTTTACAGGTAGGAAAGGCTTTTCCCGTTTATCTAGTAGGGAACCAATTATGTATCTGCAACTCTAAAATGGCTCAGAAAGCATATTCATATCTTGTTGGCATATCCAGTTTTTGATGCCAACAACCTCAATCAAGTATGAGCGCTACCTTCTGGCACACAGCCTGCCTCTCCATTTTTCAGGCAAGTCCCAAGACAGCTCTGCAGGTACCAAAGTGACTCTGCTCACCAGGGTCCTTCCCCCAGTTATAATTTAGTTATTCTTTTGGACTTAAGCTTTTTAGGTTTGCGTAACCTCCAGCTGCTGGGAAATAACACAGACAGGGTGTGTTCAATACTTAACAGAGAACTACACAAACAGCACTGTCCTTTTGTGTGTTGTTCTGTGGACAAGATCTGTACTGTTTGAAAGAGCAATATGATAAATAGTTTGTGTAAAAAAAAAAAAAAAAAACCACAACTCTGGCCAGTTCACTGCCCAAGTGTTCCAGCATGTTTCTATTAAACTTCATGAATTATTAATTAAAACTAAATCATAACAGTTATAAGATAATGATTTAAGTTGCTGCTTTTTGCATTTAATCTTCTGAAAGGTTGCAAGGTGTCCCTTGTTACTTTTGGTTTTCAGTAATGGTTGTTAACATTTGGGTTTAATAAATTCTGTTAATATTACTTAGAGGCTGTAGCTAATAACACAGCACTGTAAACAGTTATTTTAAAGACTACATTTTAAGTCTCTCATTTTACCTTGGCAACTTCCTGTGTCATTTTCACTAGTGTGAAAAACTCATTGCGTATTCCAGGAAGACCAATCTGCTCAAAAACACACTCTTGAGCTTGTGCAAGCATCATTTTTACTAGTACGTTCAGCATAGCTGGGCTCATATCATAACTTGGTGTGTGAGTAAAGGTCTCCTTTAAGTAGCTTAGGACTCCTGAAATTACAAAATGGTTTTGTCAGCATTAAAGAGAGAAACAAATGAACTTAATTCTAGCATATACCACAATTAAGATTGAAAGCATGCTTTCTAGTATTGCACTATAGCAATCTGAAGGGATTCTTAGTACACATGAAATTAAACTGACTTACAGGTTTTGCTTTGCATTCCCATCAAAAATCTCCAGGCAAGTTCTCAAAATTACAATTCAGAGGAGCAATAGAAGCTGCAAGTTTTAAAGGCAATACCTTCAGTTTTGCTTGTAACAGTTCTTGTGATTGACCATAAAGGTGTGCTAAACTGAATTGTGACCTGTATATGAGCGGTAGGCCAGGGCTTATACATACATAAGAGAGGAAGAGAAATCTATGCAACCATGAGGTGGTGACAGTAGAACCCTTGAGTGGAAGGGAAACCCACAAACATATAAACTTAATTAATTATTAATCTCCTTTTCAGGTGCTGCTAAGTGCATTGTGAGTCCCCATGAAAGCTCAGTTCCATCCCTGTAAGTAATCTAGAACAGTATATTTAATAGGGTAAAATTAGATTCTGCTCTAGGCATTTGGTTCCACCAATGTGTTAACAGTTTCTATCATTTATCAAATTAAAAACAAACACTAACTGTAGTGCAAATATTAAGTAACAGTTTCACTGTAACAATTTAACACTGATGGGAGCATAATCTTCAGCACAGGCGTCATCCAACTGGTTTAGTGAGTTCTAATAGCCTGCTAATTGCTGATAATGCTACAAAAGCCTAACGATAAGACCTCTGCTTTTTAAGTGTCCCAGCTTCTGTAATCTTACTTCTTGCCACTACATTCGGTTCTGTCCATGTGGTGCTGCATTTTTCTGCTACTAGCTTCTGAGATTTTTTTGGGGTTATGTTACACTTGTATCTTTTATCTTAATATGCCCTGACACAAATTTGAATTACAGCCATTTCTGCCCATCCCAAGTACCGATGGAGCACCCTACTGAAAGGGACTGAAAGTACAGGGTGGAAAGAGAATTTTTTGTTGTTGTTGTTGTTCTCAACATATTTCTGCTTATGCAGTAAGCATATACACACCAAGAGCTTTGTTGAGGATAAACTCTGTGCAACATTTTCCATTCTTTCCATTCAGAGAAATGGTTAATACATGCTCTATATCATGTCTCTACTAACATAATGAACAGCGTTACGGAGCTGTGCACAGGTACAATGAAATGCCTCCTGACCACATTGCTTTGGGGCCCTGCAAAGGTACTGTGGTAGCAAATGATGCATTTCAATTTCTGAATTAATTCTATTCTGCAAATACATTGAAGTGAAAAGCAGTGATTTTTTTCATTTGCAAAATGGAAGGAGAAATTTCTCTATTTTCCTGCTGCTCAAGTATTGAAATTTCTTTTAGATTAAATACAGAAGTTGAAAAACATTTAATAAATGCATGAAGAAATTCTGTAATTTTTTTTTTTTTAATAGCTGTATACCCAAAAGATGGGGCTTATGACAATCCAACTCTGTGGTGCACAGTTTGTAGCTGATAAAGCTACCAATACAGTGGAAACCAATAGCCACAGATTGTTAGTGCAGAAATAAATCTTACAGTACATATTAATTACATAGGTCACATCTTTAAGCATTATATGTAGCACAGATGACATTTACAAAAAATTAGAAAATCTACTTGGAAAACAAAAAAAAACCTTCTATAATATTTTAGTTCAAGGGATATGATTCTCCTTATTAGAATTTGTATTTTTCTTTGCTTGGGACAGAGATAGATTATTTTTAACCTGTTTGCCTTTTGAATCTATGAAAAATATGTAGTCAACTTCCAATGGATTGCAAAATTCACCAGAGAACACAGCAATATTAATTTTGAAGAGACCATATGGAAAACTAGGTTTCAAGCCCTTTATCAGCCTTTTAAATTTTCTTGTACGTCTTTTACACCAACACAATATCACTGAGGTAAAAGCAGCTATGTTGGTGAAACAAAGAATGAACAATGAAGCAGTTAACATTAGGGCTATTACTTGGACCTTTGAACTGCAGTTCGTTAATCATTAACCACAGTATTCATATTCACTGTCTTATCTGCATGTTCGGACTACAGTTCCCGGTTTTGAATTAAAGCTTCATCTTAGCTCTTCACTAGGCTTCTTGAACTTCCCTATTCCGCCTTTTTTGTGTAATGAAGTCAGTGGGAAATGCAGACATCTGGAGTATGTCAGGATGAGATTAGGAACATTTGCATGAAGATCTTTCCAATATTTTTAAATGTGTACCTGCAGCTCTCTGAAAAGCATCAACAGCATTTTCAAGTCCAGTCTGGGTCTGACGATTGCATCGTGTTCCAATCTGGGTGTAGAGAGCTCCAATGTTGAATAAAATACTAGCTTTTTCAAGTAATAGATTTTGCTGACACACTGGGACACCTGTGAAGGAATCATACCTTGGGAAACAAATATTAAAAGAATTGTTAAGATTAGCAGAGTCCATTGAAATAACAGATATTTTCATTCTCTTTTTTTTTTTTCCCCCTCCAAAAGAGCAGTAGAATTCTTAATAATTGTTCTGCTACAGTGAAAATGAAGGTGAATAGAAATACAAGCATGTACTGCAAGGAAAATTTAAGTGCTGCAAGCCAGGGAACGGCTTTGATTTGAGGCTTAGTTTTCAGCAGGTTTTACAAAGGTGCCAATAGTTGGCTCATAGATGTAGCAGACACTCCACTATAATAAGTTAAGCCACCTCGCCTCTCTTCTAGCCCAAATATTCCTCTTAACCAACTGAAGGAGGGGATGGTCTGACCCATTCCCTATTTGTTTCATGCCCCACGGTTCAGAGTCCAGGAAACATCTGCAGAAGATTAATTTTCTCCCTTTTTCCCTTGTGCTAACCTGTAGCCCAAATCATAATCTAACCAATGGCTTCACTCTAAGCATGAAAAGGGTGTATTATATTCGGGTTTACTCTTAATATTAAAAAAAATAAATAACTGACAACACACTGCTGGGAGTGGGGGAGGAGAAACACAAGCTTCAATTAAAACAGAAGACAGTCAATGATTAACAGTGTTCAGGGGGGCGGAGGGGAGCAAAAGACAAACATGAACACTTACCATGTAAATAAAACTCCCATGTGCCTGGTGGGTGGGAAAAATCTGTTTTCTACATAACCAAGTTGAAGGAAATAGCTTATCAACATCTCAATGCCAGCTTCATCTCGGCTAGGAGTGCGACAGGCCTTAAAATACAATAGATTAAAAAATAAAGTGCATTCTGTTGAGTTACAGGATAAATACTGAAAGACCAAGGATAAAGGTCTGCTTCCTTTGAACTTCTGCATATCATAGAAGTGTGTGGAAGCTGAGAACATTAAACTTAAGACCAAATGGATGCATTCCAAATAAAGAGTTTTTCAGCTGCACAGAAGTAGCACGTAAGCTTTAAGGAAGCAAAGAGGATCTGTCTGGCAAGTCTTAGAGTTAATCAAATAAAGATTGTAGGTATTTTATGAAAGCTACGAAGAAAGTTTATGTTTAGAGTATAATATAGGAGGCAAGTAATAGAAATAACCACTGTTCTACTACAATGTTTTGCCAGATGCATTCACTTCAACACTCTTCTTGCTAAATTTAAAATACTTTAAAAGTAAAAAAAAGTAGATAAGACAAATCCTAGATTTACAGGATTTACAAAGTTGTGTCAATAGGTCAATCAGTTCGCATAACTTCATCCTGTTCTTCATTTGTTTCTTTACTCAGATTGTAAAGCTCTTGGACAATGGAGATTCATGTACCGTATCTCAGAAATGAAGTCAATAAGAATATGGTAAGTTATAAGTAATAGAGGCATATTCTGATTCCATACAAATGATACTATTTACAACTTAGATTAAAAGAACTCATGGTATGCTATACTTGAACTTACTTGTCTCAGATCCATGAGATCTGCTATTTCGTCTTCATACTCAGAACTGTCTTCACTATAATGTTCCAGAATAAAGTCCTTAAAAAAAAAAAAAAGTGAAAAATTGGAGTATCTAAAATTAACCTAAACCATTCTTTTTTTTTTCCCTGCAGTCACAAACAGTACAAAATTGATTCAGTTGTGATTTGCATGTTGTCTACTCCATTGCAGTCAATACTATAGTAACATATAGCAATGACACTACAAAAAGACAACAAAACTAATAATTTGGTATCTGAGACAAGAAATTTCAGTCTGGTATAAAGGAACCAAATGACTATTACATCGACTCCATTAGGTTTTAAAACAACATTTAGTGGTTTTGAAAGGGATGAATGAACCCTGTTATCTAAAATAACAAGGGAATCAAGTGACCATAGAAATTTGTTAACAGAGACTGCCAAATTCTTGTCAGCTATATTAGTGCAATTCCACTTAAATTAACAAAGCTACAGTGGCATTAAGTGGTACCATAAGCTGACCATGGAGATTAACCTACAGAAGTAAAAGCAGAGACAAATGCTACAGTGATATAAGATGGTTTACCATGAGATAAAATCTACATTGCACAATCCACAGTAGTCCAAAAAAACACAGAAGGTGGCAACAAACAAACAGTGTTAATGCTGCAACACTGCTTCCCAATTGCGCTAGCTTGGTTAGTGCAAGTTGGAGTATCACTGTGTTATGCTGAGTAAAACCTTCATTACTACTTCCTTTCACACAGAGTAGTAATCAATAGTCTTAATGGAACCAAAAACTGTAGAAGGAATTTTTATTCTCTTTGGTTTAACCCTACTGTTTCTGAAGTGGGATTTCTCATAACATCTTCTGACTCCTGGTCCTAGTTAGATATTAGCAACAACCAAATAATTGGTGGTTGATTTTTAAACACATTGGGATTTCAGTTTTAGGGCAAATGAAATAAAAAATAATTTGTACATAAATTACTTCTGCTTCTTTGAACAGATCTGAAATGGAAGTTATTTCTGTTAACCATGCATTCTGAAATGAGTCTCCAAAATTTACCTTGAGGGGGAGTGTAAAGTCTACTTCTTTGGTTTCCTTCAGGCCAAGGGGTACCAAGGGAATGCTGAAAGTCTCTCTATGGAAAAAAACAAAAAGATTCAGAAATATTTGTTTTCTGTTTGTCTGTTGATAAGGTAGTTATTTTTATTTCATTTGATGACAGAAAGTTAGTGTGCTGATGGGTGTTCAGGTAAAAGGTACATAGTTCATAGTAGTTCCTTCCTGCCCAAGAATGTCTGCTTAATGGCCTTACTCCTCAAGAGGAGAGTGAAGAAAGCTATTTGCCTGCACCTTTTTTTTCTTTTTTCCCTTCTTCTTTTCCTTCATTTGAGCCTATTTTTCCTTCAAGGAAAGAAAAGGAGACTCTCAAAAAGGCTGCCTTACTGCAATTTAGCTCAACCATTATACACTTTCACAAGTTATATAGAGAGAAAACAGCTCCACAGCTGCTAGGACATCTGCCATGGTAAAAGCTATGGTAATCATCAATAGTTATCATCAGTATTTTACGCGTTACCAATGTTTTCATATGTAGAAGTGATGTGTGTTTAACACAGAGAAGAGCAGGGCCAAAGTATACCAACTTTAAACCGGGAAAGGTCTAAGAGTAGGAAGTTTAAGAACTACTTAGTTTGTAGACAATGCTAGGTGTTAACCACTAAACAAATCAGCCTCTAAAATATCACTTTCTGACTGGTGAAAGTTCTATCTCAGGAAGGTGGGAGTAGGAGTGCAGCTTCCTCAGCAAAGGAAGAGTCCTTAAACTGGTTGGCACAATCCAGAAAGTGGCTCTTTATCCCCAAAAGGAAGTGAGACACAGACAAAGAAATCCTAACTTAGTGATTTAATGAATTCTAGTACCACCCACAGTCCCTGTGGGCACCAGCATTTGTCATTCAGAGGAACTGAATTTCTATTTTTTAAGTTTCTAAAGTGTCACACCCATGGAGTCAACATCACAAGGGCATTGAACAGTTAGGGAGGTGATCCTGGATTTCCAGAACAGAGTAGAAATAGCGTCATGCTTCTCAATCCAGCCGAGATGCATACAAGTACTGGGAAGGGCAACCCTTCAGATCACGGTAACACAATACAGTGCAACTTAGTAAGGTGGGTGTGACCTCATGCTGATGACTTTATGCACAAGAGTGTCATAGAGCAACTATTAATAGCTATTTGCTACTAAAGGCTGGAGAGCAGTTACAGAGGGCGTGAACTATTTTAGCTGATGGAACATAAAAAGCATTTAGAGCTTAGAATGAACAGCATCAGAAAGGTAAAACACCATTCAAAACAGATTGGGGAAGCAGGGTCAGAAGAGAATAAACAGCATACTACTGTCCAGCTGCAAGGCTTCTACCTGCCTTGGGGCCTGACCTACTGCTCACCCTTCATTGAGAATCCAAATATTTCAAATATTCTTTAGCTAGAAGAAGAAATAGTATTTCTGGAGTCTTGCTCTCATTCCCACAGCCATAACTTTCATTCTGTTCTCTATGCTCACATGCATCTATGAAGACAAGTAACATCTTGAATATAAACATTTTTACATCAAATAGTTGTCGAAGTCTGACACGGGGGTAGAGAGCAGGAACTTTAGCAAAAGTTTCTTTTTGATAAAAATGAAACATAGATATTTTGCATCAAGTCAGCATTCAGTTGAAAGATACCCCACTGGAAATGTGCTTAGTCCCTCTACATTAAGAATTCCCTGTGGTCCACCTGGAAGTTAACACCTAACTGAGAACAGTGCTAAGAGGGACCCAAAAATTATACACCCTCATATGAAGCGCTTCAATTTGTGTCTTGAGCTACTAATGTTACTCAAATAGTAAACATCTAGTTTTAGGAGCAACAAGACATCTAACCGATACAGAAATCATTGCCATATTCAGGCAATTAATAATCTTTAACTTTGAAGTTTTATCTTTGAGGAACCCATTGCAATTTGAAGCTTAGCGTGCCCTTTAAAGTTGGAAAAATTTCTCTGGTTTAGCCAGCTAATTTCTATCACTGAAGTGCACACCTTAAAGATTACCTCAAGTCTGCTCCGAGGTCCAAATCAGTGCTGGACTTCTATTATCCAGCTAAAGAGAGGACTGTCTATGCATTGCGTTTGAGAACAGATACTACATCACTAGGTATGCTCACTCCAGAATGCACTGAACCAATTAGCCATTCTAGTGCTGGAAACTCCCCTACGTGCCATGTGTCTCCCTGTAAAGCCCCAAGAGCTTTCAATTCTCGCAATACTCTCCTCCACGAAGGAACTCTGTATCTAAGGATTAGTCGTGCATACCTTTCCCAAGTGAAAGACAAATATGCAGACTAACCTTTAGTCAACAAATCTACCATCAAATATGTTCTCTTCCTATCAAGCTCTCTGTTCTTTCACGTAATTGTTGTCCAGCATTCACATTCACCCAGAAGCAATTTTGTTTCCAGAGGTAAACAGAAGATCTGTTAATAATTGAGCAACTTGGCTTTATACTTACTCTGTATTTTGATAAACCTCTACTGAGATATTAAGTCCTTCCAATTCCTCCTTTAAGATCTGCAAGTCTGAGTTTACAAAACTCAGTTCCAGTAGTACCTGCTCTCGTACTTTGTTGTTGGTGGTTGCTCTGCAGAGAGAGACAGACATACTTTTTTTTATTGCGGAAGAAAAGGTTTTCTACATAAGCTTGGTTGACCCCCTTGCTAGCATTCTCAGCATTTTTAAGATTTTTTTTTTTTTTTTTATCTCCTTAAGAAATGATACAAGACCTCATGTTTCAGAATTTATTCTTTTTTTTCTGTCAAGAGAGAGCCTGGGATAGTTTCCAGATAAGAGCATACAGACACATAGAAGGCTTTCTATGTGCTAAATTTTTTGGTGTGATTAAGGCTCAGGCTTATTTTCAGATATATTAATCAACAAAACTAAAGCATCTTAAACAGAATCACTGTCCTATTTTCGGATTATGTGATCTTTTCCTAGAAGAAGATACAAGGGTGGAGGTAGGGGGAGTCAGGAGATATTTTTTTCAAAAGAGACTTACCCACTTCATAAATAAAATAATGATCTGTTGAGACTTCTGATCTTTTATTCTTAAGAAAACAACTTTCCCATAAAACTGTTACTACAGTATGTTTTACAACCAAATATACAGGTAGAAAGATTTTTTTTTTTAATACAATACAATTTTCTCTATAATTTTGTCAGATGCAAATAGATTTTTTTTGTTTGCTTGTTTCCTTTGCCATTTTTATGTTTACATGACAATATTTTGAACTGCTAGCACTGTGGATCTTAGTATTTAGCCCCCCAGAGCATTTCTGTGTGATTTCTTATTTGTATATTTCAGGGTATCACATCACTATTTCTAATCTGATTCTCCATACAGTATTACTGTTTTCAAGAGACTTAAACTGTTATCTGTAACCACAGGCATGAGTTTAAGGTGCAATCCATATCCAGGCTTAAGATACTGTACCCCTATATTGGAGAGTCCAAATCATTAGACAATAACAAACTTGTTTTAAGTTTGCAGCATTTTGCATTTACCTTTATTTTAAGATTAATTCACCCTCATAAATATTTATGCACAACCCTCTCATACCTCTAGGCTCCCCTTGGAACAAGCCTCAAGTTTTATGCAGCAGCTTGGTGAAGAACTAGTTACTCCAAGGTTAAAAATCTAAGCTTGTACTTCACATAATAAACATAATATCTGTGAATTTATTTAAGTTGTTCCTTTGGAGATTGTAAATACATCTAGTCATGTGAACTGTCTAGTGGTCAGGTTACTTTTAAAATTGCTTCTTTCAAAGAACTAGCAAGTTTTAATAGTCTAACAGGTATAAATTCATTTTAGGTTTTTTATAACTTAGAAATAAGTCCAATCCTCTAATCTTCAAATAGGCTTAGTTCCCAAGTCTTGTCAATAGCAACTTCAGAATTTCAGTAGTTAATATTGGTGTGCTGAACTTTAGGACACCTCTAGGTAGAGTGTTATGGTAACCAGTGTTCATATTAGATATTACTCATCTCTTTAGCCTTTCCAAAAGATTCCTGGGTTGGCATGCAGAAACATCTACTGAATAAACAGTGTTTCGTTTCAAAAGCAGATATAAGAACTTGGCTATACATAGGAAAGGAAGCAAAAGTCTTACTCCTTAAGTCAATTACCAGAAAACAAAGCAAAATTAAGTCAGTCACAGAGGCTGAAACTAAGTAAGCTTTGGACCTATCACCTCTCTTGCCAAGCATGGAGATAAAGGCAGGTGACAGGCAAAGGGCAACATATCAAGTAATGGCAAGTTTAAGAAAAGTTAATTTATCCAAGCATTTTCACTTCCCTAAGGGAAGTATATTGACTAGTTTTTTGTTCTTGGAGACCCATTGTTGCTCCAGTTGCAGGGAAACAGACACTATAGGGCACTAGTGCAGATGAGCGTTGGGGAAATTTGGAGAGATGGATTGTTGGAAAGCTGCAGGACTGTTTGCTAAACCGTTAACGACAGGATGTAATAGCCTCAAGACAGGGTCAACATAAGGCTATTCCTATGGGTACAGCCACATAAGAAACTGTGTCTTAAAAAAAACAAAACAAAAAAACCAAAAAAAACCCCAACATCAGTGGACAAAATGTAATAGATAAAGGGCAAGTCTCTTCCAGTTACGTCAAACTGTAGGAGAGTTTGGTGGCAACTGTAACCTAGCTCAAATTAGGTGTGCGCTACGCTGCTACTCCTCTATCACTACTACATAGAATAAATAACATTGCAATATTTGGCAAGGTTCACTTGCCATTATCACTAGCAATAAAGCTGATCAAACGGAGCAACGTAAGATAGTCTAACATTCAGCTCATTTGCTATGACATAACAGCTTTGAAAGTGCACTTTATAGCAGGTAATGACCCTATAGAGCTACAGCATTAAAAAAAACTTCAGGAACATTCACAAAGCATCCAGCAGTAATTTATGCAGCATGTTAGGGGAGCAATTAGGCAGACTGGGAAAAAGCAATAGCTAAGAGACATTTAAAAAATTAAAAAAAAAAAAAAAAAATTGTTGCTCAGGCAGGAGAACTAGGAAGTCATGATACGTACCTTAAAAGATTTTCAGCACCAGCTCTCATTCTTACTGCTTTTAAGATCTGTTGGTTTAGGGCAGCTCTTTGATTTTGCAGTTTGCTTCGACCGGTCTCAGCAAGAGGATTACATCCCTAGAATTAAGGAAACAAGTTTCTTTGTTACTGTTGCAAGGGAGTGAAAAGGAAGTAACACTGAATTTGAATGAACTTTAATGGCATGGGCTCTCTATGAATACAAATTAACTACATTGACATCAGGAATGAATGACAGTGTTTCTTTTCTCAAACTTGGTCATTAAAAGTGAAAGAGGCACCTTAACCGAAGTATTAACATCCAGGCAGAAAATATTTGTTTTAAAGCTTATGTACATGTGTAAGCCAGTCTGTTCTCCCCTAAAAACCTTTTGAAACTATTTTCCAATTACAACCAAATTTGACAGAGTGTTATTAAGTTTCTACAGGTTTCATTAAAAACAATATCTGGCAAGGAGGTGACTCCTATCAAAGCTTCTGCTTAACCTTTGCAAAATATCAGAGTTCCATACTGGGATATACACAGCCGTGACATACAGCTCTTATCAAAAACAGGCTTTGGTGGCACCACTGCTTCACAGTTTTAAGAACGTTTCTAAGGATCTCAGCTCTTGTTCCTTCAGTACAATTCCGACTCCTCCCTAGGTTCCTCTCTTTACATCTCAAACTTATCTGCACAGCTTTCCTTCACACCCAGGAAACGCCCTGGGATCTTTAATTCTACCCTGCCCTAACCCAACAGCACTTTTGCATACCGCACCAAAAATGTGAAATAGGAATAAGCTTTATAAGTTATTTCATCTGTGTGCGTTCACAGTGCCAGACACAATGATTTATTTGCCCATTAGTTTTTCTTGTTACCTGTTGGCCAAAGATTTACTGATAGCTCAGTGTCAAGGAAGATGGGATATGGAATAATAGAGCTTGAGAGGGTAAGATGATGATTATACATTCAGATACTAATAAAATTAAGCCCTTAAAAAGTAAAACATGAAATCCAGAATTCACAAGAATGCTCCTGTGTACATGCATACCTTACACAAGCACAAGACTCAAATCACTGGAACCCATGTTTAAGCAGAACTGAGCCATTGTGTTCTGGTTGAACACTGATAAGCTAAAACTGTTATAGATGAATAGGACTGCTTTTTTTTTTTTTTTTAGGGAAACACAATGTTAACATCTTTTTTAAAATAAGTTAGAAGTTACACTTCTTTATTCTTTGCCTCTGCCCACCCTCTTTTTAAAGTATCGAATGTCTTTGGATATTAATACTCATTTATAGGCAACCAGCAAATCCTTGCAGCCTTAACTACTGATTCTGAAGCAAATAAGACCACTCTGTTTTAAGGCTTACCCTTAAATAAAGCATGTCCTTTTGAGTGTCCTTGCTGGGTATCATTACAAAGCTCATCAGGGTCCTACTGAATTGTGCATTACACAAGAAAGAGGCTCAGGTCCATCTGATACAAGTCTTCCCTCAAGTACTCCAGCCACTAAATTATGCACTATTTTGGACCTCTCCCTCTTAGTTTTGAGTCAAAAAAATTGGGTTTGATATAACAGCATTTAAAAGTCTCTCAACAAGCTCTAATTATCAGTGGTCAGGCAATGACATACCAGCACGACAAAAGCAAGTATTTAAATAGAACATGAAGTTCTAATCATCTACTTGAAGTTCAGTTCTTATCTGGGTTGGCAAGTGAAAGCAAATTGACTTAACTATAGAGAAGTGAGCTGATCAATCCAGATTACACTAGTTCAACTGAGAAAGCACATAACCTAATACTGTCAATTTTAAACCTCTAGTTTCAAAAGTTTGTAAAATGACAGGAAGCTTGTGCAGACATCTTCAGCAGCACCATTTGGCAGGTAACTTGAAAAAACATGCCACATTAAATTACTCTTATTGCAGAAATGTTTCTGCATTGAAATACCAATTACAGCAGAAGCCCAAAACTTGGGTGTGCAATATATACTCTCTTCGTTGAGAACGCACCAGGAGCAAGCACAATACAGAGATGACAAACTTCTTACTGGAGAGGACATGCACATGAGGCAAACTCATTCATTCATTTCAGATTGAAATTAGTCCTTTAACTACCAAATACTTTATGCTCCTTTACACACATTTATACACAGAGAGACACAAGAAAGGTACACTTAAATGTGCAACATATTCTTGTATCCGCAAGTTACTTTCTGCTCTTAGCCTGTTTCTTTTTCTGGGCTGCCACCTTTTTTTTTTNTTTTTTTTGGGCTTCCCCTTTTTTTTTTTTTTTTTTTTTTTTTTTTTTTTTTTTTTGCTACTTTACTCTTTCTTCACTTTGTGTTGTACAATCTTTCTCTGCTCCTGGTACATCAAAGTCTTCTCTCCTTCCATTCTATCCATGCCATTTTTCATTTGAACCTTGCCAATTATTTCTTCTTGTTTTTTGCATTCAGTTTGAATAGTTGATTCTCATCTTGGGCCTATCATCTCTGTATCCCTGCATAGGTCTATGATGCTTTCTTCCAACTTCTTTCTTGATCACTTAGTCCAAACATCCTTCCTAAACATATCCTTGCCTTGCCCTTGTTTTAATTTTCTCTGTAAAGCTGCAGCTTCTTTCCAGAACTCCCTGCCCTTTCTGTGCACCAAACAAGTTTCATGACATCATTCAAATACTTCTCTTCAGTTCTGCTACTGGGAAATTTTTCAGGCAGATCAACTGCCTGATTCCCAAGCCCATGAAGCTCAGTAGAAGGGGTGTGTTTATTTCAGTGGACCTTTGATCAAGCTCCAGCCCAGAAATCAAACAAGCTCCCATTGAATGATGAGTGCAAAACTGCAATGATCTTAAACTCTCTGCAAAGAGAAAAAGTGGCAGAGATGTTTCCCTGCATTTCAGGACTGGCCACTAATCTCCATATGAAGCTTTAACGCAAAAACAGCCCTGGGGCCGGAGAGGACAAAGCACTGACAAACTGAGGTATCTGTATCACCTCCAGTGTACCTGGAAGTGCTGCACTTCTGTCTCTTGGTGAAAGGCTTCTTGTGCACAGAGGAGTGAGTCTGTTTTCAGGATAGGGTCACCTGCTGCAAGCATATACCTCCTGTTTACTTCTCAAGGCCTACAAGGATCTCATATTTTACCTTTTGGAAAACACTGGTTTTTACACCTCCTGCACAGGGGATGGGGACACTCAGCTAGTTTGCGTTCGTTTGCAGGCTTAAAGTCTTTATTGTAATCAGGCTGCCAGAAAACTGATGGCTAGAAGCCTGCATAGAAGACAGTGAAAATAATCAATATCTGAAAACAAAACAAAACATGTGAAATACACGATCTGGGGAAGACTCCCTCTTGTAAAGCACAAAATCTGTGTACTAATCAGTTATTTAGCAGACAGGTCTAAGAAAGTGCTTAGTTTTGTCTTCCTCCATGTAGAAGATCCCTTTCCCAGATAGCATTTGTACTCAGTTCACATTTGGACAATCCCAAGAATGTTAATGTTCAGTTCATTACAACATCTGGTAGCCAAACTTCCCAGTGGTTTCCACACCTACTGTTTCATTTCTTGTCAACAGGATGCTAGATGCTTCATTTAATTACTGTTTATTTCTTTGCTGAGCCGAGATAACTTGGAGAGTGAACTGTATTTTACCGTGGCTTATGCACTATTAGTAAATTTATTAATTAAATAGCAACAAAAGAATGGTTATTACTAAGGAGGTTGCAAAAGTGATCAAGAATGGAGTACAATTTAAGCTTTCATTGCATGCATTATGGGTGAGAGGGGGCATGACAAGTAAATTGAGTAACTTTGCTGTGAAGACAATTCAAATGGTAAACTGCTATCAATTTTAGAACCTTTTTTCCCTTTATCTCAGAGCATAGCTGCATTTCATAAAGAAGCATTTAAAGTGCTTCAATATTGTTACCCTCAGCTCCTGAAACAATAAAAGCTTTTTAAAACCTAAAGTTGGTTAGTTTATTTCTTCCTTCTTGGTTGAAGAGTGTTGTTGTACAGCAGAATCAGGAAGCTGAGATGTTTTTAACATATCATTATCAGAGGCAAGACCTGCACAAGAGTTATAAATTCTTGATGTATGACGTATGTTATCCTGAAAGAAACAGACACTGATATTGCACAAATAAACATGCATCTGCTGTTGAAGCCTGACCTGTGCAGGGCCTGCATGTTTGATAGCACTACTCTGACTAATTAATGGGGTATGCTGACAGATTCCAATGGGATTGCTGCTCATCTCTGGTTAGAACTAATGCCTGAGCTTAGGTGACAGCAGGATATTCCACTGGGTTTTATTTTTAAGTTTATGAACATTATCGCACACACACTTATTTGGCAAACAGTCCTATTAGGAATGTCTGAGGGATGTCAGTGTGATGCTGTCCCTGCCAGACCAGGCACGGCCAGCTCAACAGTAGGAGTTCAAGCAGAGCTAGGAAGTGGCGGACTGACTGTTCGGGACTCAAATGGAATTTGGGGGAGATTTTATTCTACAGATTACATGGGGGGCAGAGAGAGTAGCTAGGCAAGCCTGTAGTCAGGTACTCCAGGTTAACTGTGGATGGACAGTATCTTGCCTCTGTACAAGGCACCAGTGCTTACCTCCCATCTGAAGAGGCCTTAAAATCCCACAGTCTAAGAGGTATAGGCAGTATCTTTGTGGTTTTCCAAATTTAGGCTCTAGGCCTTGAGAAATTACCTGCCACAGAGGGAAGATAGCTGTCAAAAGTATGAGTCCCAAATAAAAAAGCAGTTGTATTTAATTTGCATGCCAGGAAGTACTTTTTAATATTAGAAATCCAGTTGTGATGGACACATAAATCATGACTGTTTGCCAAACTATGAGTAATCACAGTAGCATTTGAAATTAACATAAATA
The DNA here is from genome assembly GCA_013400195.1 of Aramus guarauna. Lineage (NCBI taxonomy): Eukaryota > Metazoa > Chordata > Aves > Gruiformes > Aramidae > Aramus > Aramus guarauna. The sequence continues at coordinate 1,272,968 of VXBL01005506.1, read as the reverse complement.
TGATTTATGAAGTAGTGGTTTGAACTTTTAAGATGAGCCATGCACTGTCTGAAGGTGACACAGAGTTGAAACTGGGTGTGTGCCTTCTTACTTAAAACGACACATTCCTTTCCAGCCAGTGCAACCTGTGCTGCTTGTCAAGCCCAGTTGTGTACGCAAATGGCCATATCCTCCAGATATTTAAACATGTATGTAATTTAACTTATGCACGTATCTTCTTTGGCTGTAACAGCAATTGTAGGGAACAGTGTGATTCACACCAGTATTTCTAGAACTGATCCTAAGTCCTGCTAAATTATTATGTTTATTTCCTTACCTCCTTCTACTACTATAATTAAAGTTTCTCTTTGCATGCTTGTACTAGCTCAATTTTGAAAATTTAGCTATATTCTGCAAGTTTTTCTATAAGTTTTATCTAAGTGGAAAAAAAAAAAAAAAGAGCGGGCAAAAGGGAGGGGGAAGGCCTGGTCTTCTACTGCCATGAACAAGTAAGTATCTTAGAGTTCTAAGTGCCTGGCACCAAGGTTTAATATAACATTTTAGAACTAATTATTGTATTACATTCCAAATACGTATTTTCTATACAGCATTCCATCTTGTCATACTGCTCACTAAGCAAAATGAAAATTAATATTTCATCAGAGATGTTTGTCTCTTGACTAACCAAGTTTCAGATGATTCTTAGTTTCACAGGAAGGCCTATTTTCAGTTTTAGGTTTTATGAATGTCTATATAATGAGTGGATATGGCTTGATGGGGGGCGGGCATGAGTCATCGCAATATTGTTTCTGTCCTGCCAGACAACTGGAAAGAGAACAAACAGGCAAATAAATATTCCTGCTAATGTTGGTGGTTGCTTGGCTACTAAAAATCCCACATGATTTAAACACCAGTGGAAGCACAGGTGTAGCAGGTTGGTAAGCTGATACATTAACCACAGCTGAGGGGAAGCCCTGCAGAAGAAATCCCAAAAGTTAAGAGGGGAAGGAGAGAGAGAGAGAGTTAGTTTGGGAAGTGCTAATTCATGAGCTGGTTACCATACCTATCATCACTGTCAGCCTGGTGCTTTATTTATGGAACTGATTGTTTTCTGGTTTTAGCCTTTTCCCCTGACAGGGAGGAGTAATATATACTTTCTTTCTGAATCATCAGCTTGGTCTATATGATAAATATTTAGCCTCAAAGATGGAACCAAAGCTTTGAGAAAGGGAAGAGAAAAGAAAATAAGCATCTTCATTAAACTGATCAGAATCTAAAGATTCATTAAGCTAGCTGTCCTACTGCTCTGCCTCTATGTAGCACAATGGACTGCTATCCAAAACGACCAAACTAAAGACTGGATACTTAGTGCTGTACCAGCAGATGTTTGGAGAGCTACAGAAAGGGTAACCTTGGAAAAAACTATGGCTTTTTCTTATACTTTATTGTAACTTCCTGACTGACTAGGGAATTTGAGAAGTTACAGTCTGTGTAAGGTGCTACAAAGCAGTAAACCAAGAAAAAGATATAGTAGAGCAAACTTACTAGATATCTCTTCCTTGCTCTGCTCGTACCCACTCAAAGAGACCAACAAAAACAAAACACAGGGCAGGCATAGCCCTACTAATAGATCCCCACGCAAGTGTTGGATCCTATGACTGGCTGAGTACTACTTCATAAATATCCTGAGTTCTGTATATTGACGTGTTTTGGGGATATTTACTTTGTGAAAACTTACTGGTTAAGCGGGGTGGTGTGCTATAATGAAAAAAGACAAGACAAAAAAAGGAAGGGGAGAATAGCTTGAGAGTTGTTTCTCCCACAAGAATTCAAAAGTAACTAAAAAAACAGGAAGAGGTCTGAGAGGCCAAGCAATCCACAGAGCCATGACAGGCTTAAAGAATAACTTCCCCAGAGGCAAGAGAAGCATCTTGCATAAAGAAAGCAGCACACAAGGACAGACCTGCTTTAATTACTATCAGTCTGTTGACAAATCCTTTCTGTCTTAAATACCTTGCTCTACTTTTAAAACAAATTGTTCTGTGCTCTTATCGTTAGTTTTGTCATTATTTTCTGCTGACCACAGACTCTTTCACAGGGAAGAAAGACCAGGGGCAGAATTTGGATGGACATGCAGGATACGCATGGTTGATTCACAGGTTGCTGCCAGTAATAGTAAAAGAATGTGGAACTCCACACAGAGGAGGTCGAGGCACAAGGCTGACAGTCTGAGAGCACTCACACCACCCAGGAGTACAGGTACAGTTTGCCCTGGCAATGTACCATGGAACATACTGAACTAAGCTATCCGCATGTGATGGTTGAGATAAACAAAACAGCAGCAGAACCAGTTTGCTGGTGCATTACCTTCCCAGAAAGTAAGAAGTTCTAGACAGAAGCTCCATCTTCTTTTTGATGGAAAGTAAAGTGCTTCTTCCACTTTGCCATATCCTCTTCAGGACACCAGCAAGGATTTTTTTTGTTGTTGTCTGTTTTGTTTTTAAAACTAAAATCTTTCTCACAAGTTTGTTTGCAGCTAATCAAATGGTTAAAGAGGGTTGTTTTGGAGGGGAGATATAAAGGGAAGGGAATAGGGGCAACATAGACAGAGTTGCATATATCCTGTGTGGCTGCACATCCTTAAAACTAGATATTGAAAAAAAAAAAGAAAATCCAAGCCAGTTCAAAGCACCTTATGGGTTTAAGGAAAATATAATTTTGCCTGTATAAATGATGGGCCTTTGCCATGGAGAAAAAGGAGATAATGGACACAAATGGGGTAAAGGAAAGAGGAAAAGGTCCCTACAGAGCAGCTCTGGCATCACTGGAAGGGAATGGAGAGAGGGAGTCTGGGGAATGAATGGTGCAAGTGGACTGCAGAAGCTGCCACCTATCGCATCTCAGACTCATCTGGCTGTGTCACAGCAAGCCTAACTTTCTAGTGTGGCAACAGAAGTCAAAGCAGGAAACAGGATCATGTATCTGTTTCCCCATTTCTGGTCATGGCCCTTTCCATAGAGCCAGTCATAGTTTTACAGGGTCTCCTCCCCAGAGGAAAAAAAGGGTGCTAAACAAAAATTAAGTAAATAAGTTATTTTACATATTGCATCTTGGGGATACTTAGGGTTGTTTTCTGGTATGCTATATTTAAGACTTCAAAAAGCATAATATGCAAAAGGGCACTAATCAAACCTTAAGCATACTTCTCACTTAATCCATTTATCAAAAGAAAATATCAAGAGTCTAAAACAAATAGATATTGTATGAATTGCTCAATTTTCCTCAATTACAAGATTCCATTGTGCACAATATTCTTGCAAAGCATAGAAGGCAACTTCATTATGTAAATAGTGCTTGGAAGCCCTTTTGTGAGCTGGACCAATACAAAGCAAGCATTTTCACCTTGCTCCACAGCTTATAGTATAAAAAGGTCAATTAAGTAAATGTCTTTTGATCTAAAAAACATGAGGACTAGCCCTGGAAATTGATGTGATTCTGCACCAACAAAACTAGTAAACCAACCCTCAAATCCCTTCATGAAAACAAAAGTAGTGTGATTTAAAAAGGGAGGGGAAAGCGATATATAGGAACTGGGGGGAGAGGGGGGGCGCGACACAACATGTATGGGCACACATGAACAGCTCAACCACTAGTTGCAGTTACATGAAATCACCTAACATACCACTCAGATGAACACATGAGGCCTAAAGATACTTTGACCAAAGCATCTCCCTGGGTTCACAGCTTGTATCTGTTCAAGATTCCTGGAGTGGGGTTTGTTTTGGTTGGGGTTTATTTTTTGTCCTCCTCCCTTCTCCTAGAACTACTGAGTCACAACAAAAGCTCTGATCTTTGAGACCATTCAACTAATGTATAACAAGGAATACTGGTTTCCTGCTTACATCTAACTTTTAGGGACAGAAGGCTTTGAGCATCTAGCCTGATCTGAAGTTTACAACTTTAATAAAGACACTTAGGAGCCAGGTGAACCTTTCTAGGATCTAAAGGAACAGAGGGAAGAATGTTCCACTGCAACACTGGCTCACCCAGATTTGTTTAATATCAGATTCATATCCATTTTCTACTGCTTTAAGATATAAGTAATTGAAAAGTGGGAAAGATGCTCATGATTACGTACAAAATTGATATTACAGTATTTTCATATATGAGAAAAATTTCATTCCTGTCCAGGATTTGGGGATTACACTGATCTAGTGCCATTTCAGTGAACTTAATCCTAACATACAATTTAACTGTAAATAAACTCAGTCCTTTAGCAAGTCTGAGTGCAGAAGATCTACTCATGACTTATGAAGCACACCTTGGTTATTAAACTGTAGTTCGTCTTCATCAGTAAAAAAAACAGGTGGAAGAGTTGATTTATCTAACTTAACAAGTTCATGAAAAGTCAACTTTTCTTACTAATATGCCTCAAGGCAGCCTATGAGCATCTCATACTATAGAAAACATAGCTGTGAAAACTCTAAATAATTACAATTTTGCCACACTTCATGATTTCCTGCTACTACGAAAGAAGTGATTACTCACCAATTATTATAATAGGATTACTCAAATGAAGAAACCAGACAAGATTTGGTCAAAGTTTGGTTTCAGTCTGTCTATTTTTTTTATGGCTGGCACAGATGAAACTTCACTTTCAGCTGCAGTTCCCCTACTAAAGGGCAATATTGTTCCTTAAGCTCCTGCTGGCTTATGAATTTGGTAAATATTGGGGGCAAAAACCAGACAGCCTATAAAGAGAGCAGCAGAACAAACCATACGTGCCTCCCTATCGTGTAATCCAGGTGGCAGCCGAGGTGTATGGTAGGGATATTTCTGTGCAGAGGCGAGCAGCAGCACCCTGATGCACGAGGCTTTTTACTCTTCTCCACAGAACAAACAGTTCATGGTCTCGGACCCAACATTACACCGAACCCCCCCGTGTACCCACACCCCTATTTGAAGCCCATCGACAAAAGTTACAGGCGGGGGGAGCTTAAAAACAGCGAGGGAAGGCTGAATTAAAGCTCCCCGAAAACGGCATTTAGTGCCCTTTACCTCCGGTGAAGTTCACAGAAGCCCACAGGGCTGCATTACAGGCGATACTTAACTATAATTACTGTTGTGCAAAAAGAATTCAGGTGCAGGTTATGGCATAAGCCGCCCACTCAGTCTGAAAAGTAATTAGGGCAGATGTTCATTAAAAACTTCCTAACGAGTCTGTTAACTTCACCGCCTTACTCCAGTAAACTTTCCTACAGGTACACAAGGCAATTTACTAGAGAGCGAGCGAGGGGACGCAGTGAGGAGCGAAAAGGAAAGAGCGCAGGAGAAGAAAAAAAAAAAAAAAAGAGAGAAGGAGGGGTTTCACTCATTTTTTC
>VXBL01005506.1:1228444-1267454 GCA_013400195.1 Aramus guarauna | reverse complement strand
CGCGTACCCCTCGGCCGGAGCCCGGCGCCGGACACCCCCCTGCCGACACACTCAGCCGGAGCCGAGGTGCCCGTCTCGCCTCCTTCCCCCCTCCCCAAGGCAGCTCCCCGCTGCCCCGGGACAGAGCGCAAGACGCTCCGCCAGGAGAAAGCAGCCCGCGAGCGGCGGGCAGGGGACCGCCAAACCCGAAGTGCCGCGGGGCACACAGCCCACCGGGAACCCCTGAGCCGGCCGCCGCGCCTCCCACCTTCCGAAAGTAGCCGTCCTCCGCCGGCTCCGCCGCCTGGCAACCGCGGGGCGGCAGGGTGTCTGTCATCTCCGGGCGACCTAGCCGTCCCTCGGCTGCTACGGGGAGCCGCGACCCTGCGGGAAATGTCGGCGCTGCCCCACGGCACCTCCCGGCTCCACCTCCGGTGGGAGGAGCTACCCCGCCCCACAGCGCGGTCCCTCCGCCGCGCCGGAGAGTGGCCCCGGCGAGGTGTTCGCGGCGAGCTCCGGGACGGTCCCCGTTGGAAGTCCCGTGGCCGGGCAGCTCCCGGCGGGGCGGGTGTCGTCCCTTGTCCGGAGACACGCGGTGGCTGTGACTGACTGGAAGCGGAGCTCAGTTGCCCCGCTGCGCGGTACCGGCTCAGCCCGCTCCTCCCCGGTCCTCCGGCGGTGCTCCGCGCTCCGCTGAAAAGTGGCGGAGTCCGGCTGGCCGCCCCGAAGGGACCGTTCGCCTCTTGCCGCCTCCCTCTCCCTGTCACCGAGCCTGGCGACGCCCCCGCCCCGCACCGTAGGGCCACCGCCAGCTCTCCCCGGGCCCGCCTGCCTCGGGGAGATAAGGGTTCCCGCAGGTGGCTGTCCCGCTCCGAGAGGGGTGCTCCCCAAACCCGGGGGTGCCCCTCGCAGCGCGGCGGGGGATTACCGGGGCAGTGCCCAGGACCCGCGTGGCCACATCGGGCCCCAGCGATGGGCTTCGGGGCCGTGTGGGCCTGTCGGCAGGGCCCGCAGACCTGGCCTCTCCCCTGGCCCGCGGGGGGGGCCCTGCGCCCGTACCCCTGTCTAGGGGAGGGCAAGAGCCCGGGAGAGATGCCAGAGCCCCGGGAGCTGGAAAGGCTCCGGCCCGGGGCTCTGATAAGGGCAGCGTCTCGGTGAAAGGCAGGGCTGGCCCCGGCTCCGGGAAAATGCTGAGGGATCAACCTCAGCATTGCAAAAATCTGCAGCGTTCGCACTGAAAACCTCCCGTCTTCGAAATATTCCATTGTGTAACCGGTTTCGCAAATGTTGTTATTAGAAGCTTGTGTAAGGAAATTGCCAATGTTGGTTGCTATTACTAGCCAAGCCTTACCTACGGTTATGTGGGCATTTAGCATTTAAAGATGCAATACAGCAAAATACTTAAATTGCTATTACCAAACTTGTCTTCCCCTCCTCCTCTTCTTTCTTCTTTTTTCATCTTTCTTACAAGTATGGTGTAGTTGTGTCAGGACAAAATCTGCAGACACAACGTTTCTTTATCAAAGGAAAAATATCTTTGGAATGACATCTTTAACTGAAACTTTCTTTGAAAATGCTGGTGTCTCCACAGAGTTATGGAGAGCAATCCAGTTAAACTGTGTGTCTACTGCCTGTTAAGGAGGACTAGAGTCAGCAACTCAGAAATTTAGATCCAAAGATCTGCCGCTCTCTCTCTTGAAGTCAGCTGAATTTTGCTCTTTCCAATTTTGTTCACTCTCACCCCAGTACTTTTTCCTTTTTTTTCTTTCAATAATTCTAAAGATACTGGATAACTGTATCCAATTACGTATGAAACAGAAATAGGTAAAAAATGCGGAAGTGGTTTAACTTGCTCCAATTTCTGTTTAGAGGGTGTAAAAATGTTTTCAATTCTTTTTTATGCTATTAAAAAATGTACTTACCTGGCAACTTTAAAAGGATTTTAAAATTTAAATCTTGCAAGATCAGTGTAAAACTCTAATGCAATACATATAAATTAGTTTAATTTAGTACAAATAAAAGAGAAAATAGTAATTTGCCAGGATAGGCCATGCTGATACCATCTGGCAATTAAAACAGTATTAATGTGACCATCTTGGGAGTTTGCACTGCTTTCGCTGGATTTATTGAAAACTGATCTCATTGAAAGGCTACAGCTCTTACTCCAAATAAAGTCCTAAGAGTCTGTAGCTGGGCTGAAGGGTCAGACAGTTAACACCACAGTGAGTGACTGTTATCATAGTAATGTGTAAAACAAAAATTTGCAGAAGTTTCTGCATAGTACAGTACCAAAGATAACTTCTGCCATGCCTTGATGACAAATGTTGTTATTAGAAGCTTGTTATTATTTATTCGCTGCTGGTGGATTCTTTGAATAAAACAAAGTCAGCAATGCTACACACAGCAGATTTCTACAGCAAATTCAAGAGAGTCCAACATAGGTCTTACAGGCTTCCTCCTTCATCTTCAGTGTCCTGGGTATATCGCCTAACACTCTCACAACTGCCAGATTTGACTGTGCCTTCCCCTCATCTGGATAAGGGTACTTCATCATGACTGCATTAGGACTGATATATTTCTTAAGTAAGTCGCTCAGTTTTGTCTGCATATGGTGAATATGCTTTTTTTGCAAAAGGCACGCATTGATTGTATGGTCTCAGTAGCTAGGGCTGAGCTGTGTAACGGCTGGGTAGGAATGCTCCCTGACCCTGGAATGTAAATTGCAGCTTAGAACATTCCAAAACCTGATTTACTCTCAAAAAACCCCACATGTCCCTGCTCTTCTCACCAGTTGGTTAAACATCTTGTCTCCCGTAGCTTTTTGGTTGCTATTAGAATTCCTAAGTAGAGGTGGGTTCATACTGCAGACTTTCTCAGTTTCTCACTATTATATTAATCACAAAGTTTGGTTTGCTGCATGGTAAAGATTGAGTAGTAACAGGCTAGGAATCTGGAACATGTGCACTCAGAAAAAGGGGCATATAGATGCAGATGTTTGGTTGATATTTAATATTAGAAGAGAGTCAATTCAGTGATCTGGTGCACTGTATGTGGCACTATCTCTGAATTTGCATCCAAAGACATCAGTATGCTGTGCCTAAAGTATTGAAATTGAAAGCAATGAATCTTATCTCTGCACAAAATCTATTTCTTTGTTTTACAGAACTCAGTGCTATCTGGCTTTGTGGATCTTCACAGATAAACCAGCAGGGTGATCACAACAACAATGACCACCTTGAAAACAGGCACAGAATAGCAGAGCTTGAGTTGTCCCAAATTTTGTCCCACAATAGTAAAGGTAAGAACAACCAGAATTTGGATAGCCTTACCACAGACACACAACAGTATATATGTACATCTACACATTATATGCCATATTTATGTTATGTTTGTATCACTCCACTTGCTCAGTCAATCTTGTCCTTCTCCCCCTCACCCATCTTGAAAAAATATGTGAATATACGAAATCCCATCTTTATACTTCTCTTTGGCCACTAGGAAATGGTATCAGTTTGGGAAATTCATTTCCTGCTGGGACCTGTGTTGATGCACTGTTTGTTACATACTGAAGACCTGGATCTGGTTTGACTTAGTAAGGACAGGTGCTGCTCTCTGGAAAGGGAATGTCTCTTTTTTGTGATTTTACAGACCTTGCAGCTACAGGATGGTGACTGGTGCCACGGAGACAGCTTTTGTCCCAGAGAGACACAGAGGCTTACCAGCAAAAGCGTTAGAATGGTACTGTATGAAGGGGGAAGTATGCATCCACTCCTGCTATTTCTCAAGGTAGGTTCTTGAATTCTGAGCCTGATGCATCATTACATATTTCTTCTCCTATTGTTGGTGGCTTTGAATATTAAACTTCTGTTTTGGGTGGAAAGACAGAAAAAAAATTGTCAGTAACCATAACGGCCTGTAGCTTTATGGTCGATGAATTCAACTGCAGCAAGTTAGTATCATCCTTTATTTCTGAAGATTGCAGTTCTTAATGAGCAAATGTCTGGCTAATGAAGGGAAGTTTTAGGTGAGGAGAGAGAAAAAGGATCGTAAGTTGATTCCCCCCTACACCTTAACTCTTTCCAAATATGTATTTGGGAGAAACAACAGAGATTGGGAATGGCAAAAACAGGGCATGGGAGCACAGTAACAATAGTGATGTGAATCTGCTTTGAGGTTGTTTTAAGTTTACAAGATGTAGGAGATTTTCAAGTTGTAAGAGTTTGAGAGTAAAGAATGGGAAAGTGTTCTCATAAACAAAAGAAGTTCTTCTGCATTTTATGACAGATGAATTGAAAAGTGACCAGACAGGAACTGCAGGTAAGAAGTGCCAGCAGGTTTCCTTAGCCAGAAATTTACTGAGCAATAGCAAAATGGTATAAAAATGGTACAGAAACTCAATAGAAGGGCTTTGGATGGCCATGATTTGATCTGCCATAGGTGCAGCATTTCACTGCTGCTGATTCAAGTTAGCAGTGAGGGGCACATGCAAACTGCAGGTTTATCTTCACAGGAAAAAAAATCCCATTTATTACTGAATAGCTAATATGCTTTGCCTATTCTACTGTGAGATTGTATTGGAAACAAGACATTGCAGTTTCAGCAGGAATTAAGTATGTAAGGCCAAACACGTAAAATCATCACTACTTTTCTCAGATAACGCCTCGCCTTTAGATAAAAATCTGTACGATTAAGGCAATATTTGTTATATCATTTTTTGTTATTGTTTTAAAAAATGAAAATTAGCACTTTGTAGAAGCTAAAATAATGCCTCAGGGTCTGTACTTCATGTGTCTCTTTCATCAACTGATACAGTAGCTGTGTGTTGGCAGGAAGAATATTCAGGGAATATTCCCATTGAACGCAAGGTAAGGCAAAGGTGAAGGCAAGCCATTTGTCTCATTTTGCTGTGTTTTGAAGAATAAAAAGGTATTTAATTTTGTATTTTCATACTTCCTGTACTTTTCTTTAACATTTTTTTTAACACCCCTGTAAATTAATCAAATTTTCCCTTCCTTCTTTTTCCTATCGATTATGCTGCTTTTAGCCTGAAGTTCCAGTGACTCACATAACTTAAAACTAATCAACAAGAGGTTATCTGTTTGAAGAACTGGTTTTAAATGGTATAACAGAAGATGTAGGAAGATACTTTTATTGTCGACCTTCTTGATGCACTGATTCGAAAACAGTTGTTGAACATGTATTGGAAAACTAAAGCCTGAAATCCATCTATGGCTTAAGGGCTCACTTTCAGCCTTACATGGCGACTATTTGAGCTTTTCTTAAAAAACATTGATGTTTTTTTTCACCAGCCAAATGACACTAAACATTTCATTTAAACAGAAGCTATCCAGACCTACTAATATTTTATTTTCATTACAATTATTGAAGGACACTGCAATTACTGTCTTGTTTAACAGCTACAGATAGCAATTGTCACTTGGTTTAACAATTGTAAACAGGAGATAGAGTTTAGCATGGAGGAGGAAATACCACTGGGATGCAAAAGTAATTCTAATCTGATAACAGCCTTAAAGGGAAAAAAAACTGTCAATATTTGATTACCTCAACTCTTTGAACATAACAGAGAAGACCCACAAAAGATTTTCTGTTAACATTGTGCCAAAAAGATTTATTTAAGCCTGTGCATTAAATCAAAGTCACATAGAATTGACTATTCAGGAACAATTGTTTCCTAAACAAAGAGAAACAGCAACTGTGCTACTAAATCATTTTGCCACTGTATGTTCTAGCTAACTGCTTACTAATTAGTAACGATGAGAAAAGATAATGCAGGTAGATAAACGTCTGTGGCTTCTCCTATATTGTTTTTAAGTGACCTAAATTAAACAGAGTACTCCCTATTTGCATGGAACCCTGTAAATATTTCCTGTGGAAACCTGAAACCACATGAAACTCAGGGAGTTTCACTTTGAAGGAAACCAGTTCCGTGTATACAAACACATGCAGATACTGGGTTAGAGGACACGCCACCAAACGTGCAGAACGGCAGGGACCTCTCGAGGCTATGTCGTGATTTCTTTTCAAGGATTTCAAGAAACCGGTGATACTCGCTTCCCAAAGTTGCGGATTGATAGAATCTATCTTCAGCACAAAAGGAAGTGGTTTTTGTTTGAGGTGGTTTCGGAGTTGTTTGGTTTTTAAATTTGTTGTACATTGTGCTTGTAGTGAATCTGAGTAGTAAGGTAAATGTAAACTTGAGAAATCAAATTAATCAAAATCGACATAAGAGTTTCTCATGGGTAACACTGTGGAAAGCCACAAAATTAAAATCCGTATTTTGAACACTTGGGTCTTCCTGCTGAATACTGGTGAATACTTATGTGGTCTTTGTATAAAATATACTCAGTACAAGCTTCTTTCATGGTACAAGACTCTCCAAAGAGAGGCAGAGGTACCTGAAGGTGCAGAGGGATAAAGCTCTTTTACTCACGGTTTGAATGCAGAGACTTCGGCAGCGACTCCTGCGCACATTCTTTTTTTTTTAATAGCTTGTAAACCAACACGGTTAACCAAATTTTGCCCTATCTGTGCCAAAGCCTGTCATTCAATTAAATCCACCCCTCTCTTGTTCATATCGTTTCAGCCTGGCGTTCACTTTACACCTTGATTCAGACAAAATCGCTCCGGAGCAGCACGGCAGCGTTTGCCACGGTTCTCCAGAGCGCCCCGGGCCCAAAGGGCTGCCCGGAGTCACTCGAAGCGCCGGGTGCGCTGGAGGGACCCCGCGCGGCCAGGGCAGGCTCCGGTCACCGCCGTGCCCGCCCCGCTTTACCGTAGCTCCCCGCAGGAAGCGCCCTCCGCCACGGGGACCGAGAGCGGCCCCCGCTACCGCCGTGGGCCCGGCGGCCAGGCCCGCCGCCGAGGCTGGGGGTCCCCGAGCGGAGGCTGGGGCGCGCGGCGGCGCGGAAGCGGCCCTGCCTCCCCCACGTGACGAGCTTTGTCCTGCGCGAGCCACCGTCGCGGCAAGATGGCGGCGGCGGAGTCCAGTGACAGCGACGAGGAGGATCTGGTGAGCTACGGGACCGCGCTGCAGCCCCTGCAGGAGGGTAAGGCACCCCAGCGAGCTCCTCTGCGCCTCCTCGGTACCTCCGTCGTGTCTTGCGCCGGGGAGCAGCGCGGGCCGGGAGGCAGCCCGGCGTGAGGCGCTGGGTGTCCCGGAGGGTCTGCCTGCCCGCCCGGTCTATTCCGGGGCTGTTGTCCGTCTCCTTACGGCCTCCACTTCGGGAGAGCTGTGGCGTGTGGGCCTAGCGCAGACCTGCCTCCTCCTCCGTCTGCTGCTGCCGCCGAGGCGCGTCGCAGCTGCCTTGGCAGCCGTGCTGGCCTGCGAGAGGGGTGCTGGCTCCAGCCCTGGGCCAGGGGCACGCAGAGGCAGAGGAGCCTGGGAGGAGGCAGGCTTCCCGCGACAGCGGCCTGGGAAAGTCCTCCCGGCGCCACGGGGCATGCGGGTGTGGGCCTGGGCTACCCCAGGGTTTGTCAGTACAGCTCTGGTTGGAGCTGCGGGCCTGTTTTTCTTTCTGTCCTCTCCTCAAATCTCAAACAAAGCACCCCAACAAAACAAACCAAACCCTAGAGTGCAAATATAACTGATCAGGTGTATGTGGTTATACTGACGTGAACATCCTACGGTTACATTTATGAGACAGACTCAGCATCGTCCGAGGACTTCTGTACAGCTGTGACTCCTGAGTCCATGCCACTTAATTCACAGAAATAGTTAAAAAGGTGCAAATGTTTATGTCAAAGTTTACAGGTTTTGTAATTTGTTTCACTTTTAGACACTTCTGATGTGGTGTAATTTCTCAAAACAATTGTTTAAGTGATGAAATCCTGTCCGGGGTCTTGTATACTTAACAACTAAAAACGTCCTTTCACAGGAAAAAAAAAAAGTTTTTGGGACTTGTGAGAAATTAGGATTTCTATGTGAACAGTTTGTGCTTTTACTTGAGCAGTATACATAATTGCAAGGAAGAAATGGTGTCTGGAGCAAGTGGAGAGTCCATTCTTTATGCAATGTTGTGACTTAGTTTCTGATTTATCTGTTTGTAGGTGAACGAATTAAAAAGCCAGTTCCTCTTCAAGAACAGACTGTTAAAGATGCAAAGGGACGATATCAGCGTTTCCATGGAGCATTTACTGGTGGTTTCTCTGCTGGTTATTTTAACACTGTTGGCACAAAGGAAGGTTAGATTTTTTTTGTCTTCTGGGAAAGGTTAATTGATTACCATAATTTAATGTTAGTGAAAACAAATTAACTGTCATTAAGCATTTTTTTCTGCCATTCATTATATAGTAAATAGTTGAAACAGTATTGTTAAAGATATTTTCCCTTAAGTTTTTGGACTGCAGTTTTATTGATATTCCTGTGATGTATCCTTAAGGTGTAAGGTTGAAACGTTTGAGTTGTTTTCAAATATTATGTTGCAGTTTACAGTACCTTACTTAGATATTTACTTTCTTTAAAGGATGGACTCCTTCAGCTTTTGTGTCATCACGGCAGAAGAGAGCAGATAGAACTGTTCTTGGACCAGAAGACTTCATGGATGAAGAGGTAAATTTAGAAAGGAATACAAATCTTTTGGAAGTAGTAGCCATGACAGCAGGTTTTTCAGACAATGAAATCTTCTAAAGAACTTAAATAGCAAAAATAGAAGTCACTTTAAAGTCACTTCTTGCATACAGTGTTTTACTGCTATGTCATATAGGATGTTTCATAGATTCACTTAGGAAGCTCCTGTAACCTCAATATAAAAAAAAAAAAACAACAACCCAGAACTCAGCTCTTTCACTTTCTCTATCAGAAAATACAAATACTTTTGAAGCTGTTTAAAATATGACCATTCAAGTTATTGAAAAAGCAATTATATAAATGGCTTGAAAAATCTAGCCACTGTGAGGGTCATACCCTGTTTTCTTTCCTTTACCATTACAGTAAGTAAGCATTTGAGAGAAACATATTTTCAATCTGAATTTTTCCATTTTGTCTATATTTTCCAGGATCTTAGTGAATTTGGGATAGCACCAAAAGATATTACAACCACAGATGATTTTGCATCCAAAGCTAAAGACAAAATAAAAGAGAAAGCTAGACAGATTGCAGGAGTAGTTGCTGCTATTCCAGGAACTACAGCATTTGATGATTTAATAGGACCATCAAAGTAAGTAAATTTAAATAAAAGTTAACCAAACAATTCCTTTCACTTTGAAGAGTTGCGTTGGTTAGAAAACTAATGTTTGACCATAGTAATCCATGCAAGAGACCGAAAGATCCGCAGTGTTACACTTTGAAAGTGGCTTCCACTGGATTTTTGTTTGGTATGTACAGACTTGTACCAGGTAAACATTCACTAACTGGGATGTAGTGTATATTCACCTATTGATACATGCAGATTTGATTTTAAAGTGGGTTATAAGAACATAATTTTGAATGGTATATATGTATATTATTTATCAGGAAATATTAAAAATGTTATTTGAGGGAATTTTTTGCTTTTTTTTTTCTTCTTAGAATAACAATTGGGGTTGAACTGTTACGAAAAATGGGCTGGAAAGAAGGACAAGGAGTTGGACCACGAGTCAAAAGAAAGCCACGCAGACAGAAACCTGGTAAGTTCAGCGAAGTTCCTGAACTCATTAATAGAAAGTTAGCATTCATAGACTGATTAGAAAGTTCATTTTAAAGCCTCCTTCTAGTTGGTCTGGTTCTTTAATCATAGAGAAATTTAATAAAGAACTGTAATTTAATATGATGCTGTTACGTCTCTTACAGACCCTGCAGTGAAAGTATATGGTTGTGCGTTACCGCCTGGGCTATCTGAGGGTTCTGAGGTATGGAACAGGCAAAAGTTGTTTGTTGACTTGTGTTAGCGCACATTCTTATGTACTTCTAAAAAAACTTCTTTGATGTCTTTGAACCATATTTTAACACACAGTTCCAAGTTTTGTTAAAAGTATTTATACTTTGTTTATCGCAAAGAGAAGTTTTAATGTAACTAAATTTATTCATTTGCTACCTGAGCAGGTGTAGTTCATACACATTTTCATATATAATTTAGGAAATGCAAACTTGCCTAGTCTCATGTTAACTAAATGTTGTAAAAACTCAATGTACAAAACTTCTAGTCATATTTGCTGTTATACACTTCTATTTTGTACAAGGATGAAGAGGATGAGTACCAGCCAGAGAATGTGACATTTGCACCAAAAGATGTAATGCCTGTAGATTTGACTCCAAAAGAGAATGTCCATGGACTTGGCTATAAGGGTTTGGATCCCTCACAAGCTTTGTTTGGAGCATCTGGAAGAGAACACCTGAATCTTTTCGCAGGTGGTTCTGAAGACACAAGCAATTTACTTGGTGATTTGAGACACAGTAAAGGAAGAAAACTAGGTATTACGGGTCAGGTAAGGACATTTTTTTAAAATGCATTTTATTATTAGTGCAGTAAAATTTAATAATGTTTGATTTTTCATCGTGGAAGGCACCTAGTCATTGTAGGGTTATTGTTAGAAGTCTTAAGTGTGGTTTGAGAACAGGTTGGGCTTTGGGTTTTGTGGTTTGGTTTTTTTGTTTTGGTTTGTTTTTTTTACTTAATATGAAGATGTGGGCAAATCCTTAGAACTCTTAAATGCCTTCACTTATCAATATTGTTAGAGAACTATAAAATACCTCACTCTGAATAGTTGGGTGGAGAAAATTCTCGTGTTACTTTGATTAGAGAAAGTTGGTATTCAATATGGTTTTACATTTTTAGTCAATTTTACTGAATACTTTCAGTAATGTTGAATCTGTCAGCTAGAGAGGTGGTATTTATACCCGTGGTACAAAAACTTCCCTCCATGGTATTTGTAGTTCTTATATTAGAAGCGCTGTCAATTTATATTTCTGGGAATTATACTTGTTTAATTTTCATGCCGACTTACATTTTTTCCTTTTGAGAACTTAACCTGCTCTTAGTCAGACTGCAGATGTTACCTTATAGTAGGTATTAGGCTGCTGCCCTCACCCTGCACAGATCAAACTCACTGTACGTCCCTGCCAAGGGGGTGGAACATGTTTGCTTTTGTGTTTGGTGGGTTGTTGGTTTTTTCCAATAGTTGTTAGCACTCTTTTTTGTGAAGCTGTACATTTTTCCCAGTATATATATGTTTACTGTACATCTTTTTATAATATAGATGGATAGATATACATGTAGGTGTGTTCTGACATATGACGTAAAAGTATTATTTTTACACTTTGGAATTATCATTATTTTTGTTTAAAATATATTTTAGGCTTTTGGTGTAGGAGCTTTAGAGGAGGAAGACGATGATATTTATGCAACTGAAACACTGTCAAAATATGATACAGTTCTAAAAGATGAGGAACCTGGAGATGGCTTGTACGGCTGGACAGCGCCTAAGCAGTATAGATCCAAAAAAAGTAAGAACTGTAGTTTCATCTAAAGAGCTAGTGTAATTTGTATTTGGGAAAAAAAATTTACATAAGTCTTCTAAATATTTTAATTTTCAATGGACTGGTGTCTTCTAGCTGTGATATCTGAAACCTCATCTAGTCTTCTTTCTGTATTGAAGTGTTCAAATCTGGAAATAATTTCCAAAGTCCTCCACTGATCTCAATTCAGATTAAACCTCCAAATTGTATTTTTAAAAGGACAATGTGTGCTTCTTTGTGAGATACAGTATTCAATTCCACTGAAGGAAACGAGTGATTGTGAATCATGGCTACAAAATATGACCCAATACTTGCAAAGAGCACTTATTTTTTTAGAAGTGTATTTTCAAATAACATTTGTAAATTTTATCTTGGTGCTACTTTATTTTTAGTGCAACTTTTCAGTGCATGAAATACCGTGGTGATTTCTAGAGTTTCTGTTGATGTTAGTTGTACACAATTAATGGCGCTCATGATGTTAGCTATGGACAGTAGTGGTACTGTTGCCTCACCATTAGCCATGTTCATTTTACAGCAGTCTCTCTGGTAGTAGGTTTTTAGCTGTATAATACTAATCCAGATTCAGAACCCTTAAATTTAAATGAAAGGCATTGAAGACAAAAAGCTACAATTATGCTCCATAAAATCTATTGCAGAATGGAAAATACTCAGAAAAAAATGCTTTTTGCCAAACATACATGTTTTAAATATTGACCAACCGTATGGTTGTTTTGTAGGGTCTGAAAGAGAAGTTAAATACATAGGAAAAATCTTGGATGGTTTTTCCTTGGCATCAAAATCATCCACTCCAAGCAAGGTAAGCAGATACTGATATTTTTGGATTAAGAATAACATCAGCAAATTGACATGTGAGCTGTATGGACTTTACTGTTGCTCGATGTTTTTTACGTTCTTAGAAATAAAAGTTCTGGTCAGCGATAAAGATTGCTGAATGAGCAAAATTATAAAGTTCAATGCAACCTCAAATTTGTCAGACTGCTGTATGAATTTAAACTTTGCCTATATACAGGCTTTGAGCAAATGCCTTCCATACTGTCCACTGTTATTTGGCATAAAGTTGGACTAATGGTTTGATTTAACTTTGAAATAAAAAAAAAAGTACATCTTTTGCTTCTAGATCTTTCAGACATAATATTCAATTTTCTGTAAAAATCAGACTCCATGCTTCATCCACTTTTTTGGTGTCACTTTTGGTGACAAAATAATGTTAGCCTTATTCTCAAATTTGCATCATTCAAGCCATATATGTTTGCATAAATTAGAATGACAAAAAGAAGTGTGACATGGTCATTTTTCTAACGAAGTAAAAGAAGGAACATTTGTGTTGTATATAAAATTACATCATATAGGAGGCGCAGGGATAACTGTTGAAGTAACAGCTTGAATGAAGAACGTGAGGGAAAAGGACTTTGAAAGACATTAAAATACAGTAAGAAATGACGTACTAAATAGTCCAATTAATTGATTAAATCGTGTGACTTCTGTTTTTAAAAAATTACTAAGCTATACCAAGAGCATTTTCTCAAATAAAAGTGATGCGTATTAAGAGTCTTGTTAATTTTGCTGTGGCTTGATGTGCATGTTTTCCTATTTTTCGTAATCGTTAGACATTAATAATATAAAGACTTACTGCCAAAGTTTGTATTACGATGCCACTTACTGACTGGATCTAAAAGAGTCAGTATCTTGTAATATGTGTTTCTACTGCTCAGATGTAAATGAGGAGGTTTTAGATCGAGATAACTTTTTCTGAAACACATTTGTAAGTGTTAAATACAAAGTTGTATCTCTGTCTTACTGGATTTTTGTTTTGTTGTCGTCCCCACCAAGATTTATCAACCACCTGACCTGCCACGGAATTACAGACCAGTCCATTACTTTCGACCTGTGATAGCAGCTGGGAATGAAAGTTACCATTTACAGAAGGCATTAGAGGAGTCGACAGGGAAACTTGAGTGTGATACGACACAACAAAGCAGGCATGCCTTGAATGCGTCCCAGAGGAGGGAACGACTAGGAGAGACTGGTCTAAAAGGTATTGACATATGTGACCACACCTTTACTTGTGTTTCAAGTCCCCTGTTTGTTTATATAAGAGTAAAAATTTGGTCTAGCCTTGGACACTATTCTCTAATATAAAAATATTAAATCTAGTTGGAATAGCTAGAATACCTTGTCATTGTTCACTTTCATCTCACCACAGGAGCTGTTGACATATCTGCCTGTATTTTCATTTACTTAAATCTTTTAAAGAAGAAAAGTTCGTGTGGGATTGTGTTTTGTTGTGTAGGCTTACAAGGGTTTTTTTGTGGCTTTATTACGAACTTGGAATATAGTAGGCTGTGAAGTTTTTTTGTTTATATTTTTCCCATAAAAATGAAATTTCACTGAAATATATGTAAATTCACTAAAATGGTAATCTGTAAATATGTCTCACATTTGTATCTACAATAGTAAAGTCTACAAAGTAGTATGTAAATTTGCGGCAAATACCATAAAAGATGCAGTAGTGGCCAATTTATTATCTGCCATCATACTATTTATTGATGCTTAAAAGCATTTCCTCTGAATGTGTATGCATAGGGGTGGACTTGTTTTTTTCTTCCACTGAAGTGGCAGAAACAGTTGTAGCAATTTTTGATTTCTGTTTATCTCTTACTGCTTTTTTGGGGTTTAGGTCCGGCTCCTTCTGTTTTGGAATATCTGTCTGAGAAAGATAGAGAAAGACTCAAAGAAGTGAAACAAGCATCTGAACAACAAATGAAAGCAAAAATGTTGCCTCAGCAGTCACGAAATAGCAGATTCCAGCCAGCCTCCACAGATGATGCTTCTCACAAATGGCAAATGTTGTTGGGGGGGCAGTTAGCAAATGCTGGTTCTAGTGACTTCAAACCATTTGCAAGAAATCCAGAAAAACAAAAAAGATATGAAAGTTTTGTGAAAAGCCTTAAACAAGGAGAAAAAGGTAACTGAAGAGATTAATCCCTGACATTTTAATTTTTCTCTGAATTTCTTTTTTTTTTTTTTTCCCCTTTTTCATCTTGTTGCATTTTATGTTCACTATGAGTTCTCCTCCTGAATTGCACAACATTTCTCCCTCTACTTCTTTTTAGGGCCAATATTAAAATATTTTTTTACTGATATTTAATTGTATTGACTTCAGGAAAACTGCTCAGCAATTTGAGTGTCAGCAAGACTTGATTTTAGGCATTAAATGTCATACTTTTATGCTGTAGCAAAAGTGAATTTCTCCAGGATTATCTCCTTAATTACCTGTATTTCTGGGTTTCCTGTCTTTCATTTGGCAAAGTAGACTTCGGCTTTGGCCAATACCATAATCTATGCATGGAACAAGTGTTTTCATGTAGTTTGTTTCTGTTTGAGGAATAAAACTGACAGATCCTGTAAAGGCAGAAAGATTATTGGGTCATAGTAGAATGGCAATTTTTTGCCTTTTCCCACACAAGACAGGAAAAAATCAAAAGAAAACCCATACCCTGCACTTCCAGAGGAGACAAGGACCCTGAAGTTAATGAAGTCGTTCACACTTGTCAAAGCTTTTGTTACGTGTCCTTTGGATACTCAAACTGCCACTATCAGTTATGTTCTTCACAGAAAAATTTGTGGCCGTAAAATCATAGCATACATGTGGAGCTCTTACTCAAAACAAACAAACAAACAAACAAACAAACCCAACTGCCTTCATCTGCTCTTCTTGTGCTGTGTCAGGTAGAAAACCTGTTTTTGTTATTTTAGGATTTTTTTTAAATAATACTTTTTGCTATGTGAAAAAAAAGATTTCCTGGTCAGTAGCCTGATCTGGGACAAACTACTTGAGCTTTGAACCGGTAGTTCTTCTTTTCAGGACTGGGGTTTTCCATGTGTAAAACTGAGTATCCTCTTATGACTATAAGTGCCTCCTTAGTCATAACAATGAAAATGCAGAAATATTTAAATAACTTGAATGATTAAGATTCTGTTTGTAAGAGTGTCTTTGCTTGGCTGGTGTTATTTCCTATTCCTTCTGGGAGCAAATGTGAATCTATTGCTTTAAACAAGGTCTGTATTGTTTACAAAAACCTCTGTCCAAGTTCTGTATTTATGATTGGGCACCAGAAAGTCCCTTGAAGTTACCAAAGCCTGCCCAGGCTTACTCACTGGTTAACTCTTTTTTGTTCTGTGTTTTAGTTACATGATAAAGCTTTGGATTATACAATTTGTTTTAAACACCTATTAAATACATCAAGTATTTTGAACATTTCTTAGAGGGCAATGAGTTAAGGAGTCATCATGACAAGTACAATTGTTTAAAATAACTATCTTGTGTTTGATAAATGCTATCATTCTTGCTATCTTGAAAAACTACCTCTGCTTATCAAGGAGTAACACAATTGAGATTAATACTCTCCTTAAACTACTCATTAAATACTTGCCAGGATGTTTGTTTATTATCTTATTTTTTGCTTGAAAAGCATCAGACCTAACTAAGCTGTAATCTCTGCTAAGCATTTCTCTCCTTATCTTATAGTAGATACGTTGGAGCATTACTTAGACCCGAGTATGACAGAATGGGAGCGAGGAAGAGAACAAGAGGAGTTCTTCCGTGCAGCAATGTTCTACAAATCCTCAAATTCAACACTGTCATCCAGGTTTACCCGGGCCAAATATGAAGATGATGTTGACAAAGTTGAAGTTCCTCGGGACCAAGAGGTGTATGCTGTTTACACTCTTTTAGTACATTGGAGCTACAGTTGCTGCCTTAACTCTGACTTTCAAAATTCTTTTTCTTTAAAATTCTTTAGATGTAATGTCAATATTTTATTGCCCTTCTGTTTAGCAAACTTTTGAAAACACTCACTGCATACAAATCAGCAATTTGTTAAGCTGCACTTAAGTATTTGTTTCTGTCCTGCTCTTAGTCTTACAACAGTAATAGTCAATTTAGTAAGTTGTTTCTTACTTAGCAGCTATAAACATTTGACTTTTTCAGAATGATATTGATGATAAGGAAACTGCTGTGAAGATGAAGATGTTTGGCAAACTCACAAGAGACAAGTTTGAATGGCATCCTGAAAAGCTGTTGTGTAAAAGATTTAACGTTCCTGATCCATATCCTGAGTAAGATGATTGATACTGATATTTTTAACACTTTTTGAAAATTCTGAGTTTTTCATATGCTTGTGGAAAATCTGGCTTGATATTTTCTTCTTGTGTCATAATAGATTGAATATAAGGAACTGCCTAATGTTTTTGTTTGCCTTATTAAACCTGATGACCTCTGACAAAACTATGCGTTTTAAGGACTAATGTGGATGTTTCAGCTTGTTGTAGATAATTTGAGGCCTTTTCTGTGTTGAAAACAATAATCAACAAACATTTTTATTTCCTTCTAGTTCTTCCATTGTTGGGTTACCAAAAGTGAAACGAGACAAGTATTCTGTGTTTAATTTCTTAACTCTGTCTGAACCCACAACATCTGTAACTCCAGCAACAAATGAAAAAATCCAACAGAATAACAGTTCTAACAGTAAGTTTGTTGTTACTTTATTCATTTAGCTATAAATGAGATAGTAGTATAGGAGAAGCATATCTTTGTCATGGAGAACTTGTCCACCTGATTTTTCTTTTTTTTAATTGGAAAAAAAACCCAAACAAATCGAAAATTTAAATTCAGTGACATAAAAAAACAAAGTCAGTGATATTATGCTAATTTCTTCAACCTAGAAGACCTTTATAAGTCTGATGTTCACTAGAAAGATTTGAAAAATGTCAACTATATTGAAGAAGCAGAGTAATTTAAAATCAAGTAGACCACGAAGTGCAGGATAATTTGGCATGCAACTGATTTGAATGTGTGGGACTTTTTTAGAACCAAAGAAACCTTCAAGATGGGATGTGTCAGATAAAGAGAAGGAGAAAAAAGATTCTATCAGTGAATTCATTAGTCTTGCTAGATCAAAAGTTGATGCTCAGCAGCAGCCATCAGTGCCAGCAACAGAAGAATGTGGAACTGGGCCGAGTGACACACTTCCCACTGAGGTGAGTTTGCAATGGTGTTGGAACTTACAGAGGAATAGCTGTATGCCTTCACAACCCTGAAATAAGGTTGGGTAATATATGAATTGATATAATACAGATCAGTTTGCAGAAGAGCAAACTCAGGATAAGCAAAGACATGAGATTGTACTTTGGAGAATTTTGAAGTTGCAAGTCTGAGATGTAAAACAGGTACAGCATACCAGGACAGCAAGTATGACTATGCTTGAAGTAGCAGCTTAAGATAAAATGTAGCTCAGCAGTTTTAGAGTTAAATTCAGTCCCTTGAGCCCACTTTGCTCACAGGCACAGAATGTATTTTTTTCTGCTTTGAATGAAGGAGGCTGCATACTTTAGGGAGAAAGGTGATGTTTTCCTTTTGCTTAAATTTAATAGTGTATAAATCAAGTTTGAATTAACGAATTAGAATTTATAATATCTTGGGATCTGTTTTCCACTGTCTGTGTAGCACAAATTGCACTACCCTTTACAGGGCATTGACTTAGTTTAGTAGCGTTTCAGAGCATTACTATTTTGGACTAGCAGTTCCTAAGACTGTATATTTCACAGCTATTGTGATATTTGAGGATTTTGTAAATACATGTCAGCATGTTTGAAGCTATTACTTATCAGAGAGAGATTGTTAGTTTCTTTAGTGTTTAAATACAGTTTGTTATGATGCTGTTTTGCAGGTAACTAATGAAGATAAGGATCAGGAAGAAGAAAGCAGACCATCCATGGACTTATTTAAGGCCATCTTTGCGAGTTCCTCAGATGAAAAATCATCTTCCTCTGAAGAAGAGAGTGATGAAGAACAGCAACCAACTACTTCAGTAATAGATTCAGAAACCACCAAGCAAGTTGATCTACCAGACAGTTCTTTATCTAATGTACAAGGTAGTACTTAATGGATGTTCATTTTTTTAAATACCTTGTAAAAGCTTCATTTATGAATCAAATACTCCAGGACTGCTAGGGTAGTGCTGTGCTCTTGTGCAGATCATCTAGGGTGGAGCTGGCCATGTAGAAAATGTGAATAAATAGTACAGCATTGAATAAGGCCTTGCATGTTATAATGTTATTTACATTGCCTTGTGTAGATTTTACAAGCAAGCTGCCCTATGGAATATGCTTGTTAAACAATGAGGGGGGACCAGACATCTAATCTTAGAGCACGCTTCACTGAGAAATACAGGGAAACTTTTATACCTATGGTAAATTGGAAGATAAATTAGTAAATTATGACTGTCTTGTGGATATTTGAAAAATTCAGAAATAAATAACTTGCATTTCTTTGATAAATCACTCTCTAATATTGACATTCTTGTAAAATATAATGTTGAAATAATTTTACTAAGACATCAAAAAGTTGCATTTTACTTGTTTTCTCTTTATAAAAGTTGCCAGAATACTTCCACAAGAGAGGGAGAAGGCCAATCTTTTACTCTACTTCTTACTAAATTTTACTAAAGTGTGCTGTAAAAACTTCCAACATTTTCAGAATGTCATTAAATTAACAAAATGTACAAGACGCTTAGCTTACAATGCAAGTACTTTGTCCACTTACTGTCACAGTTGGTTTTGTTAACATCTAACTTTTAGTGTTTATTAACTTTATACATCTTGTGGAGTCTTTTATTCATTCGACATAGTGGAAAAGTAGTACTGTGCTACTAAATGAAAGGAAACACATGAACTAATGTTAATTTAGTTAGTAATTATAGAGTGTAGAAGGTAAAATTTGATTTAAAAGGAAAAAAAAGTGGTATGTAGACATGTTTCAGAATGTCAGCTATCCAGTTGACCAAAGCAGTCCACAGAGATATAGGATGTTGATCAATTTGCTTTCTTAGAGATTTTTAGCAAGTCTCATTTAACTTCCTTCAGCACTTCTTGGAAAAAGTGTTAGCTTATTTTTCTTTCAAATAACAAAGTTTTTGGGTTTTTTTCATAGAGAACATGCCTGCTACAACTGATCCTGACATTTCTTTGTTGCCTGCTTCAAAGCAGGAACTGAGTGCAACAGAGGAATTTGGACCAAAGTTGCCTCCAGCTTTTTCTTCTGGTAGGTTCTGTAGACTTCAGTGTGCAAATTCTGCATATTGAAGTTGTATGTAAGATATGCAATATTTTTCTTTAAAAAACATTTGTGAATAGGTACTTTACCTCTTAAATGCCTGTGTTATGTCAAACTGGCATCAACAAATGCTTTGTTACTATGCTATGATTCACTAGCAGGAACTTCTTTGTGTACCAATTCTGTTGTAGCTCTATAGAGACAATGGTAAAAAAATGTAGTGAAAATACAAGGGCAGCTTTGCAATTTCATTTAATAAGAGATTGCAAAGGCATGAGGTTGCAGTTAGGAGTTTTAGACATTTCATTTCCATTTGACAGCCTAGATTTTTTTCGTTTATGCTATCCTATTAGATTAAAAGCAATAAAGAATTTAATAATAAAATTATCTTTTTTGTCATAGTGGTGGGTGGGGTTTTTTTGTTTCTGCATTTGCTTTGTGCTTTAGGCCCTACTTGGCAACAAGAACCAGCAGTGCCAGCATCTTTCCCTGGGCCTAGTAGGAAAGAAAAACATAGAAGGAACAGAGAGAAACACAAGACTAAGAGAGAACACAAACACAAAAAGGAAAAGGTATTTAAATAAACGGTTATTGATTCTTTGATGTGCCAGTCAAATCTTTTTATTTATGCTAGGTTGCAAAAAATAGATATATTTGGATTAGAACTTAAGCAACTGAGCTTCTCAGGTGTCTTGAAATCTGAACTTCAGAAGATTATCCAACTAGGGTGCTGCTTTTTCCCTATATACAATGTGACTACAGATGTAATATTATGGGTAGTTTAATGTGTGCTGGAGATGTCAGGCATATTCTGAGAACTGCATATAGTTCATGGCTTAGTATACAAACAATAATAATGAAATGTCTGTTTTAGAGGGGGGTTGAGTGCTTGGGATGAAATGGGTGATTTTGGTATATATTTATTTTAGCTCAGTCTGAGTAGTGGAAAAGAGTCATTGTTAAGGGTCATGTTTCAGTTAAGCTTGGAGTTTACACTGAAATCAACTTTTTCTTGTTGCCTTTCAAGAAAACCCAAGTCTTTCACAATAAAATAAGAGATTATTTCTTTTCTCTTTACAGAAAAAGAAACATAAGAAACAGAAAAACAAAGGAAAACACAAGAACAAAAAATCAGAAAAAGACAGCAGCTCAGACACTGAAGATAGCAGTGACAGCCTTAGTGATATAGATACCACAGGCTTGTCACCCAAAGAACTTCTAAGAAGGTGAACAGAAAGTTTACTTAAACACTTGCAAATTTTGCACTGGGTAACCAAAGCTCAGTTTATGAGTCGTCACTCTAGTGATTCTGTTTGCAGCAAATGTGGATCAGCCAGTCTCTTTATGAATATAAAATACAGCTCAGGTTTTTTAATAAAGTGAGGACAGATTACAAATAACAGGCATCTTAAGCTAGAGGGTAATTAATTTTTGGATAGAAGCCTCTTAAGGTAAAGGACACTAAATACACAACTCTGCTAGTTAATGGAGGTTATAGGTAAAGATGACTGATATTTTTGGAAGGTATTTTAAATGGGAATTAAAGATTGAACAAGTGCAGATGGTGATTCATATTTCTATTACTTTGTCTACTTCTCTTTACTTGGAAACATTGGAAGCAACGTTGTCTGCTTCAGAATGTTTTCAGTCTGCTTCAGTTTATTCATTAGTGAAAGATCTGATTCAAATAGATCCATTGTGTTTTGATTCTTAAGATACTCTGTGCTTGAGCAAGGAGCAGTGAAGCAAGCAGAACAATGCTTGAGTCATGTACATGTCTACTAAATTTAGACTGTGCTGTTACATTTTTATAAACTGGAGACTTCAACATAGTGCCAACAGAAATGTGAAATTTGAGAAAGAGCAATTTGCAATTTCATTTGGCTCAGACACTTGAAGTAAAGTACAAACAAAAGTAACTGTCTCTCATTCAGATCATAGTCAACTTTAAGTGCATCCATGTGGAACAGTCACTGTGTTGGCTTCTGTTTAGCATCTCTTATTAGCTGAAGGAGAGGTCTCAACATATTTGTTGAAATACCACATCCAGCTGGCTTAATGGCAGAATGATTGGGGTCTCTGTGTTTAGTGGAATGGACATGTACCAATGGAAAGGCTGGCATTCCGAAGGACTTTGCCTTCCATTCTTTTGGAACTGAGCATCTGTTATGTATCGGTGTTTTCTTATTAAAAAACAAATTACTCCTTTGATTTCTAAATAACTAAAAGAGGGGTTTATGCATTTTGCACAAAATAGTTAGACTTCTTTGTAGAAGCAGTTATTTTGGAAGTCTTCACATTTGCATGTCTCTCTTTACATCACTGGGAACATGTTTTTATCTTGCATAACTCAGATCTCTCTTTTAACATTTAAGAAACTGCTCAAGTAATTAAATGATGTTAATGTAGTGTTACTATTCAGTCTGACCTTTTTTCTTCTTCTTTCCCCCTTTTAGATTAAAACAACTTCAGTATTGAAGAGATAGCTTGCCTTCTTCAGTGCTGTGTGACTTTTGATCTCGAATTTTTGATCTCCTCCATGACGGTAGATCAATCATGTATAATTTGAAGCACTGTAGATACTGTATTCATATTGAATTTGTTTGAAAGTAAATGTGCATATGTTTATTTTGTGATGCTTCATATGTTCAAAATGTATGGGTTATGGAATCCCTTGAAAAGATCCCTTTCTGGGCAGCATAATCTGAAATACTGCAGGCTGTTTTAATTAACATGAAACAAGATATTTTAATAAACTTAAGTGTTAAAAATCATTTTTGTATGGTAAGTCATTGTCTAGGACCTCTAAAATGCTGGAGAGTAAACTTCAATCTGAATTACGTTAGGAAGTTTAAAGCAATGTAAAATTTGTATTGGTTGCAAGTATTTTTTAGTCGAGTAAGAATTTCCTATTGCATTTTGCAGTATCTGGCTGTATGTGGAGTTACTTTTACACTTCCCAATTCTATATAACATTTACCATAGCAGCTCTAAACCAATAAACTGTCACTTTGACACAAATTATTAAGGCTAATGTACTAGAAGATTAGTACTACTACTATAACCTGCCATATTTTACGTCGTTACAATGAACTCTTTATAGCACTTTTTTTATTTCAGGCAGTATATTTTTAAAAAACAACTGTCACCTTGTAGAATTATTTTAATATAAACTGAACTTCTTTAGAATGATCAGGACGTTAAAATAGACCCCCAGAATTTATCTTTCCAGGTGTACAGAAAAACCAAAAGAATATTCCTGCTTAAAACTACTAACAAAAGCCTGAAACGGAAATTCCTGTTGTAGATGGCAGTTCTCGGGGGGCTGATTTAATGTTTTTTTCAGTATGCACAGCTTTGTGAGAGCTCTTGATGTGAGCAAGGTGATGCAATGGTCTTGTGTTGACACACAGATTGCGCGGTTTTAAACGTGAAGTCAACAAGAAAATTGGAGTGATGGAAGGAAAAATAAGAAATTGTGCCTTGCGGTTGCCTCCGTTACTGGGAAAAAAAAATAACCCCCCCAACGGCCTGTCACGGCACTTGCTCGCAGTTTGTGCCGTGTTAACGCTTCGAAGGCGCTTCGGCGGCAGCAGTACCGCAGCCGCTGTGCCATCGAACCCCGCGTCCGCGCCCCTTCCGCGGCGGCCAGTGAGACCCGGCCCCGAGCGCCGCTCCCACCGCCTGAGGTAACGCGGGGCCCAATGGCGGCGGGGAGCGGCCGCGGGGAGCGCTTGGGGCTGGGGCCGGAGCTTTCCCCGGCGGAGGCCCGCCAGGACGATCGTGAGCTGACGGCGCAGGTAGGCCGGGGAGGGACGGAGCGGGGGGCCCGGCCTTGGCGGGCGGGGAGGACTGGGGCCGGCCGGGCTCCGTGCCCGGGGGTAGTCAGGGGCTGCTGAAAGCTGAGGGTGCAATGCTCTGTCACTTTACGTGTGGTTAATGCTCACGGCAGCAGGTTTTTTTGTTAGCTGTTCACACAAATGCATACTGGACAGTCATGAGCACATTCCCAAATGACTGAAGAAAAGTCACATCAAAACATCTTTGACAAAATTTGTAACGGTCTTGGCTAAAATGTGTGGCCTAAGAGGTTGATGTGCTTTCTGTGGGGCAGAACCAAGGAAATGGGTTCTCAAAAAATCTCAAAAACTTGAGAGAGACTTTGAAAACAAATACTACTTTTCATGAGATAAAGAGGAATTAGGAAACAAAACCAAACCAAACTTTCTTCTTCTCCAGAAAAATAAAATCCACATCCATCAACCTTTCTTTCTCAACCAGGTTTGGTAAATCAGCTTCAAGCTAGTACCAAGGCGAGGATGTGAACTCGCCTCAGACAAATGGAACTCAAAATATTCTCCTCCGGTTTTTGCTTTCATACTCCCCCTCGTGGACTAAGCTGTCAAAATTAATTTCAAGGAAACTTATTCATAAACTTTGCTCTGTTCCTTTGCAGATCCAATTTAAAATTCTGAGAGGACACAGTGATACTGTGAGCTCCTGCCATTTTTGCTTTGAAGACACAAAAATACTTTCATGCTCTTACGATAGAACAATGAAGCTCTGGGTATGTTACGAATGCAGCAACAACAAATTAAAAAAAAACATCTTAAAGCTGAAATCAAACAAGGAATGTTCTATAGGCATGAACATTGACTGAATCACTAAGGAGCCTTCTGACGATATTTTACTGAAGTTTAGAAATAGCAACTGTAAAGGTTTTTTGCAGTCACAGATAAATAGTAAAACTCCTATTTCATATTTTGAAGATATTCTTTGACATTGAAGGGTGACCCTTTAAAACATAGGTAGCATACACTGAATCAGAGCTCTAGTTTATTAATATTTTAAAACTGTAAGTTGATACACAAAGTTTACTTTTTTTCCTCCTGAAAGTTCCTTTTTCTGACTTGTTTATGTATATGGCCGGTTGTGGAGGAGAAGTAGAAGTTAGGGATCACACAGTTTTTATCAGCATGGCCATGGTCTTTTCATACTTGCAACTTGCTTTTTCCTTTTATTTAAATCTTGATTTGCACCCTTTATTTTCTTGCTCCTCCAAGTTTTGTGTAGTTAGCTGGCCTTTCCCTAAAATTCCAGCCACCTTGGGGAGGGCAAGATCTGATCTGGCGAAGTGTACAGATTCTAGGTGATCAAATCTAAATTTAGTCTCAAAGATAGCTTGGAGACATATAGTTATGTGAGCCCTTGCAAATGGCAGTGTAGCTGTGCTAAATAGAAGGCAGGCATTGAGTTCTGGCTTGTATTAAACAGTCATGACTTGATTCAAGAATTGATAATGAGTTATAGTAATGCCTTAATATGATAGGAATACAGATGAAGTAATTTTATGAAGGATCTAAAGTGTTGACTTCTTACCAATGCAGTACTAGGCTTCTACCATAATACAAACCTTTTTTCAAATGTACTGAAAAAACCCAAGAACCCTAAAAGTGTAAAAAGTCCAGTCACTGTTCAGGTTAGCACCATTATGTTATCCAAGAGCTGTGGATGGCTAGATGCAAGAAATCAAAGTCTAGAATGGAAAAAGTCCCATCTTTTCATGATCAGTTCCAAAATAAACAAACATGGAGATCTTAAGCAAATATTGTAGATAGGAGAAATAAAAGTGTAATAAAAATAAGTATCTCAGTGTGTTAGTCATAACAATTACAGTTTAATAACTGTCAGATTGACAGTTCCAAACTTTCCTGCTTTGTCTGAACTCAGAACTGGAACATGTATTTTTCTATAGCAAAATGTTATTCAGCTGTCTTACATGTAAGTAAACTGAAATCAAGACCCAAAAATAAGAAGGTAATCCCTTAATTTTTTTAAACACAGTAGATCTATGAATGTTCTTTTTGCTGGAAAGACTATAATGTGCTATTTGCCTGAAGTGTGGAAGGGTTGATCTGTCTAAGAAACATTATAATTTTTATCTAAGAAAGACTTATTCAGCACATTGAGCAATACTTATTTTTCAGACTCTATCTAAAAGTATTTGCCTGAGCATTGGGAACTTTCTGATAGCAATGTATAGGCAAGATTATGTTCATTTATTGTGATAAGATTAATTTTGTCTGGACAAGTCTAATTTACGCCTCTGCAGGAACAGCTGAAGCATTTGGAATTCAGGAGACTATGGAGGACTTGGTTGCGGGGGGCTAGGCCAGCCCTGACAATTTCACTTTGGGGTCTTTTTTTTTTTTTCCCTTTTTATTTTCTTCTTTCTCCCTTTGAAAGAGTAGATATCAAATGACTGAGTGTACTGAGAAAGCATTTGAAGTTCCTCTTGAGAACAGACAGTATCTCACTGACAATGGGCACATCTTTTGGAAAACAAAGATTAATAGTGCACACAGCAAAGACTTGATAAGCCTAGAAGGGCAGTTGTAACTGCAAGGCTTTTTGGATTCAGAAAAATAGAACAAGAACATATGGTAACTTTGATCTGTTTTTTTTTTCTTCAGTCTTAGAGACATTCCTAATGATTATAGTGTCAGTTGCTAGGCCTGTAGTGCATTGACATACATTCAGAAAATAAGTGAAAAAGTGAAAAATAAATTCAATTTCATTTCATTTTTTTCTGTTACCAAGAGCTGCCAAGTTAACTGGATAGCAAAGTGAAAGTCCTTGTAAGGAAGCAGCTCTAGATCAGAGACTCGACAGTTGATGTTAAAAAGGGGAGCAGCAGTCAGAGGTGCAAGATTGTATTCTCATAATGAAGACAAATGAAAGAACACATATGCAATGAAGGGAGTTTATGTTGCTTGCTTCCAGACTGATTCTGAAACCTCTCGGTACTTATACTAACAAAAATCTAATTGAAATAATTTGGTTAATCATGGAAATAGGAGATTATTTACCTAGATGAAGGTTCTGATGACTGATCCTGTGACGCTTTGATCTTTGAGTTACCCTGTGTGTCAGCAGCCCTCCAGATTTTTTTTGTTTTGATATTTATAGTCAGGTACCACAGTCCATTTGTAAAACTTGATTCATATTTTTATTTGTATTACTAAAGAACTTCAAGGCTTTACTCATGGGTTAGGACTGCACTATGCTTTGAACACTATGTACGTATGACTTTTTAAAAAGAGTCCCTTCCTGAAATCACTTAAAAATATCTGTGTAACAAAGTAGATAGAAGATAATGGAGAAATATAGCAGGCCTCAGGTTGCATCAGGAGAGGTGTAGATTGGGTATTAAGGAAAAATGCCTTCACTGAAAGGGTTATCAAGCATTGGAACAGGCTGCCTAGGGAGGTGGTGGAGTCACCATCCCTGAAGTATTTAAAATATATATATAAATAAAAGTATTTAAATACACGTATTTAAAAGACGTGTAGATGTGGCACATAGGGATATGGTTTATTGGTGCACTTGGCAGTGTTAGGTTTACGGTTGAACTCGATGATCTTAAAGGTCTTTTGCAACCTGACTGATTCTGTGATAAATGAACTGTGTAATGCCGTATGGGTCATCATCTTAGCACTTCAGCAATCTGTTGATTGCTGTTGTGGGAATCACAAAGCAGACATGTGAATGGGATTTTGTATTATGAGAGAGATTTCCAGTTATTGATAGGTGACTCCTTAAAAACATGGACAGCAAAGGGGGACTCAGAAATTTTGAAAGTGTAACAACTGAGTGACAAAGGCTGGCATCAAAGGTAGAGCAGAAGGGAGATGATGTCTGGCAGTACATCACAAAGAGCTTTGCATTTGAAGACAAGGCTTGTATTTGTGACTGAGAACGAGGAATCAATGAAGGAACACAAACTGAGGGAATGAGATAATACAGACAGTAAAGGGAAGTCTGTGGAAGAGCATTGCACATGGATACAAGCAGGGGAGACTGCAGTTGTGAAGAAAATGATGTTGCAATAATTGATACAGGGATGGCAGGCCTTGAGAGTGAGAATTTTAACTATGAATGAAAATGGAAAGCCATATATTAGTTTATGAGGAAAGACTTGCCAGGATTTAGGTATTGATGTGGATGTGAGAGTCTAAGGAGAACCGTCTTCAAGAAATTTCTGGTGAAAACTATTGTGATGGGAAGGACATAAATAGATGTCTGGGTGTGTTAGATGAAGAACTCTGTTTCAGTCAGTCTGGAAATGAAAAGAAGGAACAGAGAGTCTGAGATTGTAGGAGTAACTGAAGTAAGACTAACTTTACTGATTTCACAAGTTTTGTTTTCCCTTACTTTATGATGCTTCATGCTTTTTTTACAATTCAGCAAAGCACTTCCTAATCAAACTCATTTGGATTTATTCAAGGACGTTGAGAAAGGTTTTCCTATTCAAGTTTTTGAAGAAGAACACACCGCCCCAATTTCTGAGTGCAACTTGACTCCTGATGACAGAAGGTGACCACTTTCTATTTTAATTTAAGTGGGGGGGTTTGTGATTTCAAGGTTCAATTTCAGTGCATGTGAAAACAGTACAAAATTCAGAACAAGTAACTTTCTTTTTCAATCCTTCCTGTGGTTTCCTAACTTATACTACATCAAAGTCTAACTTCTTTGGCTTACTTCTGTACTCCATGGTAAGTCATTCTGGTATAATTTTTGTCTTACATCTCCTTTCCTCCATACAATCCTCCTACTTCTCTCCATCCTTGCACTTTCATTTATGCTGTCCATAATCTACTAGCAGACTGTTTACTGCCAGATTTCATCTACATGAACTCCCATAAATCTCACCTTGTTCTCACCCACAATTTGTACAGGAGCTCTTAAATCTTTTCTGTTTTGCGTATGATGTCAGCTGAATTAAACAGGAATTTTTTTTATTGTCTTAAATGCATGTTGGAATAGTCCGATAGTTTATGGCCTCTTTTCGGGCAAAGGACTTGTTTAATTCTGTTTCTGAGTTACACAGGGCTGGAAGTCTTATCTTTGCAATATGTTCTGAAAGGGGTCTATAAATATATATCACTTCTATAAAAGAACAACATTGAATTAGCCAAAGTTCAGAGGTTCATCTGTCAGTGAGATTTATACCTTCATAAAAGTTTTCTTCTATCTGTAGTGTTTATTAATATTCTATAGCCTTTCCATTAAGCCTGTCTTGTCAATTAAAGAAGAAATGCATCTTAATCCAGTGTCAATCTGTGGACATAATAATTAAAACAACTGCAGCATATATTAACATTTGGTTAAATAGGTCATGCAGTGCCTTGAGGAGTACTATTTCTGACATATTTTATCATTAAGTCATAGTTTAAATCAATTTTTATCAGGTTGTAGAGTTGACTGATTGTTTTTTTGATCATGGAATAGTACACATGTTACGCTGCCTATTGCAATTGTGTATATTTTTTTTAAATGCCATTGTGTGCAGCTCTGGAAATCGCTTTACAATCAAAAATGCTCCAGTTCATAAACTTCATGTAATCTTCTGCATTATGTGTTTCTGTATCGGAGTGGAGATTGTGTTGGTTGCAGGAAATATACACATACGGAAAAAATAAAAACATTTTAATAATCAAATTGTATTTTTAGTTGTTAGACTGTTAATGCATCAAGTTTCTTGGGCAAAATGTATCAAAGTGACAGTTTATGAACTTTGTTTAAGAAAAAAAAAAGCCACAATGGTACTAAAAACATTTGTCACATCCACTGATTTTCAATATGAGTATTGCTTAAGATATTTGGGAATATTTTAATAAATCTGTACAAGGGAAAAATTTTTGACC
Organism: Aramus guarauna; assembly: GCA_013400195.1. Classification (NCBI taxonomy): domain Eukaryota; kingdom Metazoa; phylum Chordata; class Aves; order Gruiformes; family Aramidae; genus Aramus; species Aramus guarauna. Next base: position 1,238,182 of record VXBL01005506.1, on the reverse strand, counting down.
TCCCACTTACTTTGTTGTCTAATGTGGCTTTGTGTTTGTGCAGATCAGCATTTGTGGTAGAGGATTACCCAGCAACCCTGGGTAACCACTGAAAATCCAAAAAACTGTACTGACAAGAACACTTCACATTCATTAAAGACATCATAATTGCATTGAAATTATTCTAATGTTAGAAGTAATTAAATATCTTGTAATGGATGAAATGAAATTGCATTGACTGTGCTTGCACTGAAAGTTACATACATGACATTTTTACTATTAGTTTCTATCTGAAATCCTTTTTTAAACTAAGTTATGCAATAATTTTTGCTGTAGCCTTTAAAAATCTTTTTTAATTTAGTGGGCATGAGGATGTCAAATCATTGTCAGAATTATATGTTGTAATTTGTTTTTTTAAATACCTTCTTTTGAAAATACTGATTTCTGTTTTCATAAACATCATTTTTAGAGTGGTAACATCATCATATGATAACACTGTCAAGGCTTGGGATATGGAAACAGGAAAAAGGCTTGTAGGTATCCTTTTGAGTGCATCTTGCGGAAGGAACAACTGTAAAATTCATATTTATTGCTTGCTTATTGATAAATAAGAACATTCTTTGTTAGCACAATACTATATAGTTAGGGCAGGTAGACTTGATTTTTAGTCCTAGTTTTGGTATTGATAATTGCTTGATCTTGGGTAAGTCTCTTGATGAACATATCTCAGTTATTTCAGATACAAATAGGTATGATAATAATAGCCTGTCTCAGAAGATGTATTTAAGATTTATTAAATTAACATTTTAGGATTTGAACAGGGTGGCCTTGTCTAAGTTTATTGCTAATGCAAAAATAGAAAAAAATGGATGTAAAGGCATCTATCAGCTTTCACCAAAACAAAGTAATATCAAAAGCCTTCTTTATGAACCTGCTTGCAGGTTATAGAAAGTCTGCTGTAAAACTCTCTCTAACCCTAAAGCATGTTTCTAAACCCTGTTATTTTCTCTTTAGTGGACAGTAGAACATGAAGGCATTGTAACTTCATGTAATATTTCTTGTGATGGTAGATATGTGGTATCTAGTTCAGACAAAGAAAATGACATATATGTTTTTGATGCAATGAGTGCAACAGTAGTGGCACATATCCAAGGTAAGACTTAACACTTTTACATCTTGTTTATGCAGCTTTTGAATTTTCTTTTATTTCTTAAAAAAAAAAAAGAGAAAATTAATTAGTTCAGTTCAAATATCCTTAATTGAGAAGGTCAAAAGAAACTTACCTGTAAGACATTAAAGCCAATATTTTTCAGAATAGATTTATACAAAGGAGACAATGGGCCAAAATTAGACCAACAGTGATTCTTTTTTGAAGCATACTTTCCCTTTGAAAGTAATTTCACTAGTGTGACCTCAGTCCCATGAGGCTTCCAGTCAGGACTGCAGGTCAGGGAGTTTGCCATTCCTGCAGAATCAGCTTCTAAATATATGAGCAGTCTTACAAATGTTAAATTAGCATATGGTTAATGTGCTCTTGTGAATCAGAGCCTGATGGTAAAATTATTTGCATTTAAAAATAAAAAGTGCAACAAATGGATTGTAATAGCTTCATTAGAACTGTCTCTGTTAGGTGACACTATCAGGACATGTTTTGTTTACATTAATAGCACTATTTGCATTCTTAAAATATAATTACCTGCTTAAGTGCTCCTTAAGAGTCTGAGCAGTTAACTGTTGTCTGTTATTATGGGGCTGCACTTCCAGCCTTATTTTCAGGAATGGAGCTGAGAAGTAATTTAGTTACTACACGGCAGCATGTGAATTTACGTTAACTGTGTATGTTGAGTGCCTGGGTACAGGTTCATATTTCATACTATCTGCAGTAACTATGAGGCCTCTCTTTCATTGAGAGGTAGGTTAGGAGGTGTCCTAGCCAGTAAAACAGCAATTTTGAAATTACAGTGGTTTGGAAATAGATTGATGCATAGATGTTATGGGTACTTCTGCCTTTCAGACCTGTGTTCTGAGGTCCAGATATAATTATTCAAAATAACTAATAGTCTCACTTGATGGTTTTTGTATAGGTCATCACAAAAGTACAATCACAAGATGTTGTTTTGACCCTGATAACCAAAGAGTGACTTCAATATCATACGATAAGACTATAAAGCTATGGGATATGATAACACAATCCACTTCAATTACAATTAATGAGTAAGAAACAATACTATAGTTAATTATGCATGGCATTATATGTATCTTTTACAATTACCAGTGAAATTTATGCTAAGATTTGTACTAGCGAAAAAGAACAGTAATTGTTGAACTAAATAAATACTCAAGCAAATGACATATAGAGAGAGTGTGAATAAAATGGTCTACTGAAGCTTCCTGCTGTAAATAATTGAAAAAATGTATTTTTGATGACTGTAAGCATTTCTAGTGCTGTTATTTTAAAGCTTCTAGGTTCTTGGCTGTATATACAGGCAGAAGATAGCATATGCGTTATGGTACTGCAGTGTAAACTTCTTGTTCTAATTTCTACTAATTAGGAAAAAATGTGTAGTCATTTACAAATAAGGAGATAAAATATTATTTAGAATAGTGAAGTCTTTAAAAACATTACGGAGTAAAGCAAAAATAATACAGAAGAAAAGGAGAAAATATATCTAGATGTTGGGAATTGATAATTAATCATGAGTTCTTATAGAATATTTTGTGATAATTAGGGTTTACACTGCAACCAGATCACATTTGCCCTTCATAAAATTCCTGGGCCTCGGAGCAACCGCAGGATGATCTATTGTGCTTCTCTTGAGCTCCAATGAAGATCTCACAGGCTTCCAAACATTCTGTTCTGTTGCCTCACTGTGTTGATCATTAGAAAGATTTCCCTAAGGTGGACTATTTTGGCTGCAGCTTAAGCTCATTCGTTTCCATTTAGATCCACTTCAAAGACAGAGATCAGATTATTCCCTTGTTTTCTTCTACATTTTTACATATATCCAAGAACTTCTGTTATATCTGCCAATCATCTTTTCAGTAGATTAAGCCATCCTTATTAATTTAATATTTAGTTATTAGTTCCTATTTTACCGATCATTCTTGTTGTTGATCTCTGTTGGCCCACATTTTTCCTTGAATTATATGGCCCATAATGTAAACAGTATTCCCTCTAACTGGAAAAAAAATAGAAATGAACTATTATTACATGCTTCTCTGTGGATGTGCCTCCATTCATACACCCTGAGATGAGATTACCTTTTTTGACAGCATGATGATGAAGAGGAGTCAATATTTGTTGCATCCTTTTTTTTGCAGAACTGTGATGTAGTCCATTGTTCCCAGTTTATAATTTGTATGCTATCTCTGCAGTTTATTATTTGTATGTTACTACAGAATGTCAGACTTCATAAAATTGACCTCGTCAGGCAGCACATGTGTTAGGTAATTGATTAAACACTGTAAGACTCCTACAAACTGCAGTGATGACAGCTTTGTTTCCTATAGAGGCTGTTATAACCCCTGTATTTTCTTGATAATTTCTTCAATTTGTGAAGATAACTTTGACTTTTTAATCTTCTCCCTTATATAACTGCAGACCCTCTTTGGCTTCATTTCACATCTGTACTCTTTATCTCATTCTCTCCATTGTTAGTGGAAGTATGAAATAGGACTGGATTCAGGACAGATGCTGACCCCAGCTCAATATGTACTTTCATTTTCACAGTGAACCAATTATGGCCACTCTCTGAGTACCGAGATGTTTTTCCAGATCATATTTCCTTGCATGCTTTTGGAGTAGGTCACGCCCAGTGCCAGAAGCCTTGTTCTGTATGATCTCCTGAGCCTTCACATGCTAAACTCTTACATCTCTCACTGAAGTTAGTAATACAGTAAAATCATTATGTCAATTTAGGATATTTTTATCACTTTAAGAAGGAAGTATGCAGCAATAGAGATGTCAAATCGACCATTAAAAATATCAATGGCTTTAAATAAACTCAACCAATTTAGCTTTGAATTTTTAAAACAGTAATCAGAGAGAGAGTCTGCCTTTAAACACTGTAATAAAATTGTCTTTGAGGGATTAGGAATTACTTTGGATGGGAAATTCAATCTGGAACATTGTAATGTTCCTTTTAAATTACAGTGACTACAGCATTGTTTCCTGTAAGAGATGTTCATAATCCTTTCCTCGCTGTAGATTTCAGGAAGCACTAGAGTCCTCACCCAGTTCTGGAACATTCAGATTTCTTTTCTGATAGGTATCACTGCTTCCAAAATTAGGCTTTAATCTAGAATTGCTTAATCTTTTTCCTCTAAGTGTTCGAGTTGAAATTTACATGTAGAGATAGATGCATGCTACTTATTGAATGAAAAATGGGTGGCTTTTTTGGTAATTTGCTTTTAGTAAAATGTGGTTGTGTTTTAGCTGCTGAACAATTTCTTGTTAAGCTGCATTCAACAAAAAAAAACCCAGAAAAACCCCCAAAAAACCCAAAGCTGGTCACTTGTCACTTAACAGCTTGGGTTCAGACCTGCAAAATGACATAATCCAATAAGGGACTTAAGCCCATGCTGGCTGTGAGGTTGTTAAGCAGCTCCAGAGATGTTACAGAACTATTCATATGATTAGAATTCAGTCTATGCTTGTGGTGCTTTACTGGATGGAGATGGTGTGCTCAATATTGCAGGAGGCTCTGATAGATTTGTAATGGTTACAAAAGCTTGCTCTTTCTTTTTTTCATCTGTGTTTCAGGGGACACAGCAATGCTATCTCAGATTGCTGCTTTACCTCTGACGGTCATTACCTATGCACAGCATCCTGGGACAAAAGCTTAAAAATATGGGACATAAAGACAGGAGACTTCCAATGTCATGAACCCGTTTCCTTGAACCAAGGGCATGAGGGTTCTGTTAGTTCTTGCCTTTTTAGCCAAGACGGTGAGTTATCTTAATACTAGCGCATGATGTATCTCAATGTCTGTAGGAAGTCTCAGATGAACCATGAGTGACCACTCTACTCATGCAGGTAATTAATTAATCATTTCCAAGATAACATGAGAAAATTATGTCCATGTAAATAAGTAAATTGAAGTTGATGGTCTGTGTTCCATCTTAACCAGGCAACTGGAACACTTGCTTAGTTGATAGACCCATCAAGAGGTATAATAAAAAGATCATAATGGAGCAAAAGCACAATACTATGTTAGAATATTAACTTAGCACTTGTAGATATTCTCCTAGAATTACTTAATTGAAAAAAACATGTTCAGGAAATACTGGATTGGTCTGTAATAATTAGGAAAATGTGTATGTCTTTTTTTAGTACCCCCAAAAGTAAGGTTACTTCACAGCCCAAACAACGTATGCTAGTAATACACTTCTGAAAAACTTCATGGATATTCTCACCTACACTGATGGAGCACATAAACTACCGTGTTCAAATTAGATGATATTTATGAGTTACAGCAAGACAATTTGGCACCTGGAATGTGATGTCTCCTTGATGCTTGGATATGGGGACAATAGGAAGAAGAAACATGTATGTTTTTTTCCACTCAGTTGTGTGTTTGCTAAATTTATGTATTAATATTTACAAAATTAAGAACATTAACAACAAGTGGCTGAAAGGAACTTCTACTGTTTTGTTAAAGTATGACCAATAGCTCAATATTTTTTTTTTTATAGTGTGACTCACCATTAGAAGGAGCCTCTTTTATTAGTCTGTATGACAAAGCAAAGATAAAATACAGTATTCTGATTTTGTATTTCAGCATCACTTGTTGTGTCTGGCGGATATGACAAAACTATAGCTATATGGGATACAGAGGCAGGCTGTAAAAAGCTAAGCTTAAAGGTACTGAAGTCTTATTTGGTCACTAGTTTGATGAGAAGGTGTGAAATGTATTGCTGGTTTAAAAGCATTGTATATTTCATTATCCGACAAATACCCTTGCCTATGTTTTTTAGATACAGGCAAGAATATGTCCTGGATTTGTGTGACTGAATTTCCTACAACAGTATGTTCTTATACAGTTACCTACAAAAATAGTACCTTTGTCAAGTCAGTTGTTCAATAAGCTATTACATTTCTCTTTTTATGAACAAGCTCACTTAAGGATTATATTGAATGGAGTTGTACCTGTTTTAGCAGAGTTTCTTCCAGCAAGTAACAGGAGCCTAGATAGTGCATGTAGTCATGTTGAAATGCCACACCCTCCTATATCTGTGTGTTCATGTGCTTGCTTATGTCCACAGAAAACAGTACATTAAAAACATTAAAAAAAGAAAAAAAGGTAAATGTCGGTGTTGAAGTTGTCAAGCTTAGCTCAGTCCCTAGCTTACATAGTTTACTGCTGATAGGGACGGGGATGTGGTCCACAATGTTGCAGTACTTTCTAGGATGGACAATTCTGTAAATGAGGTACTATTCAGTCTTTAGTTATCCCTGCTTAGAGCTAGGCCTCCTCTTTTCTTCCATATCCATGGTAATACTACCCAAAATTTGAGGTGGTAAGTAACACCTGCATAAAATAAAAAAAAAAAAATCCAACTCTCATTAGGGTTTTTTTGTGGGCCATCATGAATTTATTTTTTTGCAATCATACCATATTGTATTACAATACCTTTCATTCATTTCTTGTTTTAGTGGAAACAATCCACAAGATTTGAACTCATGATCAGACATGTGGGTCAAGGAAAAGGATTAACAGTATTCATAAAGCTATGTGCATGCATTTTGCAAATATTAATTTCACAGAAGTCAAGCAATGTCAGACTTCAGATTTGCAACCTTGGCTCTTTCGTATCTTATAAAAATATTATTTTAATGGACTATTTTACTTACTGCATACACTATTGAAGGCTTAGTTAAAACAGTCATGCATAATCCCACCTGGAAGATCTCAGAAAAGACCACTTTCCTTCAAAACCTTGGGCTTAAAAATCGCTTTCAACTGCTGTTGCATTCAAGATAGCATCTTCTTAGAGAAGAGGGAGCTCATAAACCTGTGCCTCACACTGTTACCTTAAACGTAAGCCTATTTAACCTCCGGAATTGGAACTGTACTGATTAAACCTTTTGAGCAGTAACAGTACACATTCTCCACCAGCATTGGTGCTTTACATAGTACAGCTACTGCAAATTTCCCAGTTCATAGCAATCACTGTAACTCAGTTTCCCGTAAAAAAAGAAGGCATCTGTTTAAATGCTAATAATCTTTGTAACTATGGAGAATTCCAGTTTAGTATCTGCCTTGGTATAATTATATTCTGAGCTCATAACTCAATTTAAAAACATGTTTTAAAGATTCTGCTATAAACGCCATGTTTTATGTATGCATGTTTGACTACTTTTCTGTGCTGGAAAAATACATGTTCATGTTTTTATTGTATTTCTCAGGTGTGGCATTTGTCTATCAAAATGACACCATACCTTCCTAAACTCTAGGAATTTTATCTATTAATACCATTCATGCTTGAATAACTTCCCTAGCTGGAATAAAGAATTAATTTTAGAATTTAACCTGTTTCTATTCTTAGGCCAACTCAATGCTGTTAACCTCAAATCAGCTGTGCTGCTGTTGTCAGAGCGAGGATGTCTGATACAGCTGCCTGACTTGGCCTGCTTTCAGAACTGGTTTCCCTCCCTTAAAATGAGAGGGAAGCTGCTGTCTGTTCCCCCAGCTCTTCACTCCATTAGCACATGATAAACAGCCTCAAGATTTTTTAAAGTAATTAATATTAGAAGTCAACTCGCTCTTTACAATTCTTTATTAAACTGTTTAAAAAGTAGAAAAGACCCATGCTTAAATGAAGCTTAAGCCTGTAACTGTGTAGCTGTGGTTCTGAGTGCTACAACTGGTGGTCTGGTTACCAGAGATCGTAACAGCCGCTGTTTTCAGGTATATGTAGGAAAGTATGAACTTCATAAACAATGTTTGTTTTTTTTTTTTCTTGACTAGACATGAGGTAGTCTAGATAAGAATTTTCTCACTGCATTTCAAAATGGATTTATGGTGCAAATAGGTCGGCTTTTTTAATTATAATAAAAACAGTAATTTTTTTTTCCTTGTGTTATAGTTAAATTTTTGCTTTATTGTAGGGTCATTGGGACTGGGTGACAGATGTTGCAATTAGCAAAAACAATAAATGGATTCTTTCAGCCTCAAAGGTAATCACTAATTCATGATGTGGTTTCAGGAGCTAACTTATAAATGGTTGTGAAGATTTCATCCTTTGTTTTTGGCTTTTTTTTGATGAAATTTAACAAAGGTGAAGTTGTTCATAAAAGTGCTAAGTTGTAATCATTTTTTACCTCACATAACTACAGAAAATCATTAAAAGAATTTGATAAGTATGATTATTTGTGGTTATTTTAAAATGTGTGGGCAGTTTTAAGATTGCTAAAGATTGTTTCCAAAGGCACGATATTTAAATGTGAGAGAGTTTAGCTCTTGTATTGAGAGGGTTCATCTGATGATATGAGATTTCATCCTTAGGGAAATTATGTAAATCACTCTTTTGGTAATATGCAAATACATCAAAATAATTGCATCTTTTTCTCAGGATTCTACTTTGAGATTGTGGAATATTGAAAAGATGGATCATACTGCTTCAGTGATAGAAAGCAGAAAAGCAAGTGGCTCAAAAATTGCTCAGGTTCTCTCACTTTGTTTTTTAACCATACCTCATACTTTATGCAGAAAGAAACTTCAAATGTTAAAGGAAAGGTGTCAGATACCTAGGCTGAAAACAATAATTCATTGTGTTCTCTCTTTGCAAAGATTTTCAAATCTGTTTTGGGGAGTGGGATGTGGTAATAACAGTTATTTTTTTACATTGATTTTGGTAAGGACACCAGTTTTCATATACAGGTGCATTTTTGTTTTTAGAAAACATAGCCACATATGTGTACTTCTAAAAATGAACATATTTTGGTTTTCTACACTTGATGCTTCTGCAGGGTAATTGGCCACTTATATAGGAGTATTACTAAACTAAGGCAGGTAATATTCATGTGCTCCTGGACTTAAATCAGCTTATACAAATTCTGAGCAGTGTCTTTTTAAAGCTGAGACTGTATGTATTCTGACTTCTAAAACATGAATTATAAATAGATGTTAGGAAAGAAGAACATTAACAAGCTTGTTGCTATTGAAACATGCTTTTTTATTACAGTCCCTCAATTGGTTTTGGCAGTGGGTTTGCAAGATCTTACGTATATTTTTCTCCTTGTCCATAACCATTAAGTGAAACTGCATGAAAAAGAACTAACTTTTTTATTATTTCTATAATATTTTTATCTGACTTTCTTATTTAATAGCTGGTATTCAAAAGCAGTGTACAGTGTTTAAGCTGTTAAATAAGTTTTATCAATGTGCCAGCAGTGAAAACGTGTGCATTCCTAAAAGTATCAATTAACAGAAATTTGAGAGTATGGTTAAAACTGGCACAGGAAAGGATTTTTGGTGTGTTGTAGCAATACATAAAGCATACCAAATAGTTAGAAAAATATCTCAAATTTTTTGTAAATAGTTTCACAAGTAGTGAATTGGGAATCAATGTTATGTTGACTCTGTTAGAAGTGGATTTTAACTTCATGAGTATGTGTGTAGACAGCAGAAAAAACTTATTTGTACTGACTATAGTGGGTTAATATATTTCCTCTAAAATTATTGTTATGTATCAATTTTCCTCTCTTTTTTAAATTTTTTTCTACATTGCTCCTTTGGCCAGATAATGGTTAGGTTA
>VXBL01005506.1:1205833-1228408 GCA_013400195.1 Aramus guarauna | reverse complement strand
AAAAAAAAAAGCCCCAAACCACATAGAGATTATCACTAAGACAGAACAGCTAAAAACTGGATACCCATCAAGCCACCCAAAAAGTAAAGTATGCTACTGTATTAGCTGAAAAAAAATAAAATCAGAGTTCACATAAAATATAGTTTTATTGAGGGGAAAAACATCATTCATCACAGGAATGAATTTTGAGCAGCACTATCTCTGTCAAGTTTATGACAGTTATACACACTCAGTACATCTCAGAAATCAGGCCTAGATGTGTATGTATATAGAGCTGTACCATCATGGGTGAAATAATGCACATCTGTCACAGATGATTAACTGAATTGCCATTTTTTGTTATATTTACTCCAGTGTGAAGAATGTGAAAAACCTTTCTTATGCCTGCAACGTAGTGACTCTGAAATATCCAAGTGTGTATTCTGTCGTCTGTCTTCCTCAGTGAGAAAAAATTTGCCATTCCTACCTTCTGTTTCTCCTGATCTTTAAATTAATCTAGCAGTCTGGGGTTGTTAACACATTGAAGTATAAATGGAAGTCTGTACATCCTTATGTAATACACATATAAATCTAGGACTTTCCTCTAACCTTGCTCTACCATAGTATTCCGTATGAAGAATAATAAAATACATTGTACTAATCCATTAAATAGCTGTGATGTATCAGGTAAAGAATAAAATCCCCAGGAGTAGAAATCTTATTTGTGCTGCATGGTAGTAGTGAATAAAACAACTTGTCCTTTGGGAAATGTTAAGCAATTTTGAATGAATACACTAGTTCTAAGTTAAATGTACTAAAGCAAATATGTAGTTATGGAAATTATTGATAGGTTTCCTTCTGTTCTTTAGATAAGCCACTCTGCTATGGCAAACAAAGAATCTTTGCAGTCAGTGGACATCAAAAAGAGTTTTGTGAGTAAAACCATGAATAAGACTATGAACTTTTTTCCAACTTGTTGCCATACCTCTTACAAAAATTTTGTAAAGGAGCTTTCAGGCATTGAGAGTAAGTTGTGGTTTGTGTCTGACATGGTGCAGCACAAATTAGTTCTGTGCAATAAAGGCTTCCTCCAACAAGGAGCGTGGTATTTTTTCTACCCTTAGGAGCAACACTGAGCGGATTATATCTATTCAGTCTATGTGAGAATGTCAATTAATAAAAGATTAAGTGTTTCAAAATGTTTGGAAGCCTTATTCCTAAAAATAGTGTTTTCAACCTTTTCAACATTTCTTTCTAAAAGGAACTTAAAGTTCCTTTAAGTTGGAAAATAGTTGGAACTGGGCATGTGACAGCCTGGAATCCAGTCAAGCTGTGGAGTACAAAGGAATCTAAGTAGGTAGATTTTTTTTCCCTTGTTTAAATTATGTGAATTGTGTAGCAACAATTACACTTGAATCCAAGGTTAAATGAAAAATATTTGTAGGGAAGAGTATGTTTTGTACAGATTTATGGCTTTGAATAAGTATTAGGTGACAAATTGTATTACTTTCCAGCATTCTTTTCCCCTCTTTACTCCTTAATTCAATATTGTTTTGTTACAGAAGCTAAAATGCTGTATCTGTGCGCCTCATGGTTTTGTTTTTTTTTTTTTAACAGATCACATAAAATATGCATGTTTAAAGCCAAATTAATTCAACTATTAATGTAGTTAGTAATACTGACCTAATTTTTGTGTTAGAAAAGATTAGACCTAGGATAATCAATGTTACATTAGAATTGAAAGTGTTCTTTGTTGCTTTTTTTCACTGTTTCAGTGGAAAAAATGGAGATTTGATTTTTTTTGAGATGAAAAGGGTAAATAAAGAGTCTTGGTTCATCTTGCATTAGTAATGTGAATGGGTTGGAAATTTTCTTTTGAATGAATCCTCTTTCTATTTCCCAAATCGAGAAAAATGAGGAAAAATGTATTCTTACATTCTGGTTTTAACAAAACCAGTAAGTTTTATTACTTATTGCTGTTTTCTGTCCATTACCATCACTTGTTTAGTACTTGCATGCCATGTGAGCTTGTCTTCAGCCCTGAACTGATCTGACCTGCAGCAGTAGGCTCATATTTGTACGCAGCATAGGTTTTGCAGAGAATGTAATAATTACAGACAACTCATAAGCTAGAGATTTACCTGCATTTTTTCTGGCTCTTGTACCCCTATAGTTTGACTAATTCACTCAGTCCCCGTTCTAACCTGATGAGAAAGTTGTAAGACTGATTTAGACCAAGTCTGCGTGGCTGCCCTTCTGTAGGAGTTTTATGAAGAATAACATCTATAATTTGGCTGTAAATACGCCTTAGATGCCTGTTAAATTGCCAAAGCAATCTCTACGCTTTGCAGATTCTGATTACACTCCAGGCCTGCAATCAGGTCTATTCATGAAGATGATTCTTTGCCGATAACCTTAGGTTGTGGGCCAGCCTCTGTGTGCGCTCGTGGCTCGTTCCAACCAGGTAAAAACATCCGTTTCTTGGTGTGGCGCATCCTTGTTTGCTGCTCTGCACAGGTAACAGCCTAATGGGCTGGGGCCCTGAGGGAGGGCGGTTTTCTGGTGGCAGCGTCAATCCCGTTTGAAGAATTCGAATTCGCTCTGTGGAAAACTACCCAACTGGCTTTTTCTGATTATTTAGCTTGTATGAACATGTGCGTGTTTGGTCAGGCTCTCTAGTGCTATGTGTGTGCACAGATCATCAAGCACACGAGCAATGTGTGCATGTGGATATTGTAGTTTACATTTTGTATCATTATAGATGATTGCAGCGTGGGATTGAGGCCTGATCTTCCCTTGGTATCTTCTGCCGTGAGCCTTGAGCGATTGAGACACTGCGATAAGGCAGGACTGGAGCCAAACCCTGAGCAATCTTGCCTAAATATGTTTTTGAAATGCTGACATTTACGTATTTTCCTTCAGTTGTTGTGCCGAAACAAACGCTAACGTGTGCGTGCGGTTGACAGTCCCGCAGAGCAGTGGCCGCAGCCGTTCCTTTCCCGGCTCTTCACAGCTGCAGCCCAAGGCGCTCTTCGCCGCGCCGAGCCGCAGCCGCGTGCGGAACCTCGGCAGGAGCTGAGCCTGAGCCTGAGCCTGAGCCTGAGCCTGAGCCTGAGCCTGAGCCTGAGCCTGAGCCTGAGCCTGAGCCTGCCGGTCTGCGCGGGCAGTTCCGGCCGGCGCGGGGCCGTGCTCCGGTACCGGTAGGGGCAGCGCAGAGGCCGCCGCGGCGGTGTCGGCCGATGCATTGGGGCTGCGCGGAGGCTGAGCCTATCGCCTGGCGCCGTGGCTTAGTTGGTTAAAGCGCCTGTCTAGTAAACAGGAGATCCTGGGTTCGAATCCCAGCGGTGCCTGCGCGGGGCGGGACCCGCCTTTTGCCCCCGGGCGCTGTTTTGCCGCGGCCGCTCGGGGGCGGTGGGGACGGGCGCTGCGGGCAGGGACTGGGGCCGCCCTGGGGCCGCCCGGGTCGCCGCGACGGGAGGAGGCGCCGGGCTGCAGCTGCGCGGCGATGGGGAGGAAAAAAAATCTTTATACTTGTTAAAAAAATCGAGACGTCGCAATTCAGGCAACGCGCGCCTGATGTCGCGGCTCTCGTCACCCGTCAGTACCGAGACCTAACTTCTCCTTTCCTTACTTGCTTGTGTCACATAAAGTCTGGCTTTTCCAAGTTGTAGTAAGTGCTCGGTGCTGTTCTCCGTGTAATTAGTGATACAGCAGAGGGACAGAAGGTTGTCTTTAAAAATCAGAGGCCAAATCCTTAGGCTTGTGAATTAGGTTCAGTGAAATTATTCCCAGTTTGTGCTACTGTAAACAAATCAGAATCTGTCCTCAGATCTGAAGACAAAGGGTTTAAATCCCATTAATACAAGTCCCAGCCTAGCACCCATATCCTCGGGCATTCTTTGGAGTAAATGGATTCACAGGCATATTTGGAGGGTCAGATGTTCAGGACTCTCATCCGCGGCCACATCGCAGCTGTCGGTAGCCTCAAATGCAATGTACAAGTCTAATGTCCAGGATGAGCATCTTTGGTTATGACTTTTACCTGCAGGAATCTTTCTTTGAGTAGTATTTACTGTAAAAATGCAACACATACAGTATTTAGTATGCGATAAATATAAATAAACCATAATTGCAAGTTGCAATTTTTTTTTTTTTTTTAAATAGGAGTATCTTGGGATTAACCTGCCATGGATTGGTGTTGTCTAAAAGAAAACAAAAAGAACTAGAGTTTAAGATAATTGGAAAGTGCAAATTAAGAAAGATTTGGGGAAAAGAAGCTGCAGTGAATGTCAGCCAGGTCCCCTGCTGTTCCTCAACCAGCAGCAGTTTGGATCCTGCAGGAAACAAAATTTTGAAAATAAAAGTCTTGTGAGGATGTTTCTGTTCTTCTGACCTTTGTAGCTCATATAAAATCACATAACTGTCTAGCACTGATTTTGAGCCACAGCTGAGGTGCAGAGTTCACGGACCTGTGAAATTGTAGTATTGAGAAACCCCAGCAGTTCTGTGTCAAATCAATCCTGCAGTCATGAACAGTGATGCCACAGGACCAAACTCCACTCTGGAGGAAAGGATTGGCTTGGGCACCTGCCGCTGCGCTGGGGGATGTAAAGGGTTTTAATGCATGTGATAAAAACCTCTCTTAATATGTCAGAATACTAGTCATGCCAAAAAGATTCTGTATTATTTGTCACGTGAAATTCTACAACAATAGGTTTCTAAGGTAGTTTAAAATTGCTAAACAAATCACTAACGCTGAAGCTAAATGTGTGTGTTGAGTGTATGTTTTTTTTGGTTTTTTCTTTTACATTTACATGTGGGAATAGGCCAGATGAAAGTGACTTAAATCCAAAGTAAGATTGTAGTTACAGATTTGTCAACAGTGTTACAACTGCATTAAAGCTTATATGTGGTTTGCCGAGTACCAGGTAGTAAAAGCTGTCTTTGCATAAATATTTGTATTTTTATTTTTAATGTGATCTGAATAAGCTTCCTTCTCCTACTCCACACCCAAATGTTACAGCATCACATCAGTAACCAGTGAAGTAAAACAGTTGTACTCTGTATATAATCATGTCATCAGCTGCTCTAAAATACAGCAAGTGGTGCTCATAGACCTCTTGGCCCTTATGCTACTGGTATACATTTATACATTTATAATCGTATGTGATCAGTGTAATTCCCAACAAATGAGAGAGCGCCTGGTCAGACTGGCCTTGCGCATTGGGAGATCTGCTCTTTGCTCTCCAGCTGCTGTTTGGCTCTGGACATGCTGCTCTTAACTTTTGATCTCTTTTGCCATCTGCAAAATTGCAATAATATTTACTGATCTCACAGAGTTGCTGGGAGAGTTAATTAATGTTGTATGAAGCACTTTGAGCTTTTGGATAAAATCAATATTATTAAAGCTATGTTTTTATTTTTCTTCTCAGTAGCTCGGTCTTTCTGCAGTTGGGTCATGCTGGTGCTAAGCCTCTTCAATACCGCTGGCAACGTTCACGGGTGCATTTGGACTGTTTCTGGGAAAGGGGGCCTGACTTCACCTCATTGATGGGGTAGAAAATCAACTTGCAAATAAAAATTTTGAAGGGTTTATATAAAGATGCTCCTTGAAAATTTACCATGAAGGACTGTTTTAGTCTTTTTTTATGAAGATGCTTACTAGCTATTCAGAGTATTTTATGCTTACCTACAGAAATATATACGTGGTTTTTACAGGCCAGTGTTTTCCTGTGAAGATACTTTTCCTTTTTTAATCTCTCAAAATATTGCAACATTTTGCCTGAAGGTGTGTGATTATTATATCAGTATATGGTTGCTATTGCCTGAGAAGAGGTAGGTGTAATGGGTAGCTTATAATGAGTATTTAGAAAATACTTTAAAACCTTTCTAATTGTAAAAAATGATATTTTTGATGCTAAGCCGAAACCAAATGGCCACAGTGTGTAAGAAGGAAGGATACATACCATATTTCATATGACCTCCTGCAAACAGAACAAATTAATACCTGCTAAAGACAGGGAATCCTGGCAAGTTAAATATGCTAAACTATAACCTTTTGTAAAAGCTCATGTATAGGAGCTCACGTACGACCCTGACCAATCCATGCGATAGAGACAAATCCCTAGACTTGTTAATTGTGCTCTGGTCCTTTTATCCACAAAGCATACAGTGTTCAATGTTTTTAGAGTTGTAATGGATCTCTGATATCATATTAAGGTGGAACCAAAGAATAACTTAATTGCCAATAGTAAAAATACTGTTTTGTTATTTAGGCTGGGAAAACAAATCCACCTACCTTTTAAAATTTGGGATGAAGTAAACAGGGTAAGTTCTTGAGCAGTAACTGTTTGATTCCGCTCTGTGGACATTACACATAGGTAATTTAACCATGATTTTCTCTAATGGTTCCTAAAAGGCACTGCTTCCTTAATCATTACTCATCTTTACCTTAATTTTCTAGCGTGTGTGGGCAAGGACAAAATACGTGAGACGTGGATTCATGAACAGGTCAGGAGGCTGTGGATTGTTCGTGCGTAGTCTGTAACCAAAGCCCCATGTAAGTAGAACAGTGTAGTCTCAATCTTGGTGAAAACATTTTCAGTTTAGAAATGCAGAGTTTTTATAATTAAATATTGCCTCTGTATATTCAGTGGCTGTTTAGATGACACCTGCCTTTGACTTGCTCTTGTGTGGTTTAAATACAAAGCATGCAAAATGCATGCCAAAAGAACTCAGGTGACTCCAGCATGGACCAGGTAGAGCAGTGCTCTGGCCTGAACCTGCTTGATGTTTTTTGCGTGACATTCTCATCTGTTACGAGTTGAAAGTAAAGCCTTGTCTTAAATTAGTCTTAAATTAGAACACTTTTCATCTGGAATAGAAAAGACCATAGTTCTGGGCTTTTATGAAAGCCTTAAAAATTAACTTCGGATGAATAAATAAAATATCTTTTTAGGTGTGTAATTGGAAGAGAATTTTGTGTTCTAACAACTTTTCACGCTTTATCTCAGTGGTGATGAATTTACTGAGGTGAGAAAGAGAGAAACAAGGAATCTGCCTGTATATTCACAAATAAAGTATATTTCCTTTTGTTTTCTAACAGCAGCTACATTGCTGGAAAATGTGTTCTAATGAGAAAGTTTACTTTTTAAATAGGATACTAAACTATTGCAATAGCACTGTCTTACAGACCTCTGGATTGGGCCAAATTACTTTTAAAGCCCAGGAACTACATTTTGAGAGGTGACAGCTTAGATTCTAGCTTTGTTCTCAGCTGCTGCTGCTGCCAGTTTTTCCTTTTGGTGTCTAACTGACACAATTTGAACACTTAATGTGTCTTGCACGCCTAAGGAGTACACCAGTGGTGGAAAAAGATGATATATTGCCATACTATATTTCACTTAACCACAGCATATACAGTGCCTCTAAGGAGCTACAGGGTAATAAATTTAAGTTATCCTCGTAAGTACATTTTTAATAAGGTTTTACTTTAGACAGTTGGCAAAAACCCCATAATTTGTAGCCGTTATTGATTTATAGCTGAATTAGGAGCACAAAATTAACATGTTTTTGAGAATCAGCTGCTGACATTCTGTCAAGGTGCTATAGAACAACAACACATGAAGTAATATCTCAACAGCTTAGCATTTATATAAAAATAACGTGAAATGGTGAAATAAAAAGCCAGTGTCTGACATTTTAAAGAATGCTCAAAGTGGCAGGAATTGCTCCAGAAGATCTTTAGCTCCTGTGCTGTTGTGACTAATAATTTTCCTAGGAGTTTCATGACCAGCTCACTCTGTGAGATTGTATCCAGAGCTTATCAGAGTCATGGAGACTCCATGGTGCTGACTCAATGAAGTTGAGTATGTGAAGTATCACTTACATAAGAAAATAACTATACTCCAACTGAATCAGACCAAAGGTGCATCTAGCCCAGTGTCCTATCTAGAATCGTGGCCAATAGTCCATGTGGAGGGCAGAACATAAGCACAGGGCAAACACGCAGTGATATTTTGCCAGAATACCCTGCCAGCCTCTGGTGATTTCCAGCTCAGGGTCTTGAACTCTCACATACAGACCTGATCAAATTTAATTTTTCATTTCTCCTTGTCTGTGAATAGGGAAAAGTGAAGTGACTCCTGCAGGCAGATGTGCATATTGGAGACGTCTTTATCATTGGGACAGTTGCCTAAAGCAGGAAAATATTAGAGGCAGTCAAATGTTTAGTGGCTGTTTATTGCAGCAGCAACTACAGGCTTAGGGGAAGATATTTTCCAGTTTGCCTGTGAGCTGGCATTGCTGCCTGCACATTATTCACAAAGATTTGGGTTGAAAACATTTGATGAAAACATCGAGTGAAGCCACGTTGCCTGTTAACCCCAGTTTGTAAGGCTGTCCTTCTGTGTTTCCTGACACACTGTCCTGTGATGTGTCATGCTTCGACAGGCATGTCCAGTTACGTGGTGTCATGCCTGTATAATGTGATGTGATGCATGTGTCATGAAAGGATTTGCCAGAGTGTAATGTGTCAGCTCTGAACTTCGGGATGGAGGGAACTGTTTGGGATACCGTAGTCTGCATATGCAGAAATACGCAGTTACTGCTTTGCTGCTTGTAGAAAATATTGGGATGGATGGTTCAATTTGTAAGCAATTTGCAGAGATGATACCTGTTAGTTATAGCCTTATTGTAAGATTTTCATTGTGTTCTTACAAAATAAGCAATGACATTAAAATGTCTTATTGGGAAGAAAGTGACTTGCTCCCATCACCTAGCAGATCAGTCTCTCATGTATTTTACTATTCGTATTTACGGTCCAGACCTTTACAGACATAAACCTGGCCTGTGAGCTTAGAGAAAGATACCATGTAGAGTGTCACTTAAAAGACAGAGGGCAGCAGCAGAGAGAGTAAGAGATGGGCACCGAGCAGTTTACATTCTTCCCATTAGGACCTCTGTTCAGGCGTATACATAAAAATTAATTTTTATATCTTGTTTTTGTGTAGGAGGAGTATAGATTTGAAAGCTATGCAGCCTGACATCACAGGAGACACGTCCTAAGTGTGATCCAGATGGTGTGAAGATGGAATTTGCAGTAAGAAATACATGCCTGTAAAAATGTTGCCTAAATCTCTCTTATATGAATATAGGCTTACTGTTCATTTTGAGAACTATTTTAAAAACAATTACCTTGATCAAAGGGTGAGTCTTCTTAACACCTATGAAATAAAATCTACAATGTTAAGGCCTCCTACATGTAACACTCCTTGGCCAAAGAGCCTTTCCATCTTCACATTAGTTGAAAGTTGGTATATTTTGAAGGTATTTATTAATGGCTGTGGTCTCTGCTCAGTCTCTACTTCTCTCATTATGATTAAGGTAACGAGGTGCAGACATTGCAGATGGACCTGTGGAACCTGCAGGGTGATTCCCGCAGGCGAGTGCTTTGCTCTGGGTTCATCTGCATGAGTCTTGTTCCAGGACGTTGCCTTTCTAATGCTGGAGATGTAAGACTGCGCAGATTGCACAGGCATATGCATGCTACTGACGTGGTTGTGGGAACTTCTGTTTCACGCACTGGAAGGGCCAGCAGGCAAATTACAACACATTCAGCAACAACAGAAAAGCCAGCACCTTTGGCTTATCTCTGTTTTAAGTCGTTTGAAAGATAACACCTGAGGTAGATGAAACAGAGAGGCGTCTGTCTTTCCTTTTTGCAACAGGTCTTTTCTTTCCTTGAAAAAACCGTAGTTAAGCTATGATTAAGGTTTAAATATACAAGGATATTTTTAATATTAGCTGATGACGTAATCAAGAATTGACCTCACTGGCGTCAATGGCAAAACTCCCACTGACTGTGCTGTAGTCAGGTTTTCATTCAATAAAAAGATAATGAAGAATCTGATTCATAATGAAGGGAGGAAAAGATGAATCAACCCAAGCTGTGTGGGTAGAGTTTTTCCTGTGTTATTAACTGTGCAGTGCCATCAAAACAACAAGGTCTGTCCTTATCTGCCGCAGTATTTACGATTATTCTTTACTTACATATGACTAAACACAATTAGCCCTCACATTATTTCTGCCGAAGTGTGTGTTGAGCTCTCATTGTTGTCAATGGAAACTGTTGAGTGCTGAGTTTTTTCTGAAAAATCTCTTGATAATATTTTAACACGAGAATTTGAAATTGTCATCTGAATTACAGTGCTTTTTTGACATAAAGGTTGATTAGGTATTGTTTCTGGATGATTTTTCAAACAAATCTGCTTTTTAGTATGTATACTGTATACATTAAAGATCTTCCTCTCTTTTCCTCCCATGATAGCAAAATATAATGGTTGAAACTATTGTAAGAGCAAATAATATGACCATTTATACCTATAATTTAATTTGACATATCTCGCTGAATGAACATAGTAGAACATCATAGCCTGGAAATAATTTATTATAATGTCCCTAATTATTATGGATTTGGGTTAATATTTGGAAAAATGTCTGATATAAGCTATTCAATTAACTTTGTGTGTTTATGTTTGATGAATTATATTGTATGTAGTGCTTTTCTGTTAGAATAAATATTCACTGTCAGTAACAGAAATTGTCAAATAACATGTTAAGTCTTCGGTTTGACCAACCCCAAGTGGCTATTATTTTCAGTAGTAGACTCTCTTTCTTTCTTCCTTTCTTTTTTAATTAACATTTTAATTTGCATGTCATTTTCAGGCAAAACAGAATCACTCAGATTTTTTTCTCTGGTATGGGTTTGCTTTTTTATTCAGTGCTTCTCCTGGTCATTTGGGTTTTATATAATAAATATACATTGACGCATTATTTTAATTGAGCAAGGTACTGATATCCTATTGTTTCCCTACCTTTAAAGCAACCCAAACTCAATCTTTGTACAATATTATCTGTCTTAGCTGAGTTCTAAAGTTTATTCTTTTGTTTTCTAATAGTATGTCCTTCTGAAGTGTAAGAGCTGCGTGTCCTTAATCACTATAACTGTACACGTGTATGATGAAGGTCGGGATTATGCAGACTGTTCAGGTACCGTTATCACATGGCATCCTTTTCTTTTGCCTGAGAAAATGTTTCCAAAGTATTTCTAGCAAATTCCTTAAATGAAACTAGAGTATGTAAGGTTTGCATATTGAATGAAAAAAGGAAAAAAATGCTCAAGATTTTTACTTCTTGACTGTAACCAACTGAAAAGATATACAGGTCTCTGTGTCCTGCAGCTCTTTGACTACCCAGAAAAATAAACCATTTGGTGAAGAGTTAACTCAGGGCACTTGGTCAAAATGAGTGTACTGCCTTGGTTGCCATGGCCGAAATCTGCCCCTGTTCTAAGACAGCAAGAACAGGTTGAACTCCATGTATTGAAGGAAATATTGTTTCCTGTGAGGTCAGTTGTCATTTCTTCTGGCAGTCTCTCTGGCTGCGGTCTGTGGAAACAGAACCTGGAAGATTAGGGGAGAATTAATGAATTAGTAGTTGCAAACACAAATTTGGAATGATTATAGAGCCCAAGGCTGCACATCTTTTAAAAAGATGCTAGTAAGTAAGACCCATAACACTGTAGTTTATTTGCAGTGGTCCAAATTGGGTGTTACATGACTAGAAGTCAGAGAAGGATTTAGTCACTTCTTTTGACACCATCTTGTTGAATCTCTGACTTAATAATTTCCAAATGATTTCACATAAATTGATTATACAGCTGCTGCTGGTTTCTGTATTTCAGCAACTCTGAATACGAGGCCCTCAGGAGAGCATAAAAATAGATTTGGGGCTGTCTTGGCACCACTGGCTTTAGGCCTGCCTGACACTGATCACGGCTAATTTGGCTGCAGAGCTCTTGGTTGGTACTGTGCAATCTGAAATTGATCCAGATCTTTGCTCTGTGTCTGTTCTTCCTTGTGAAGAACTTCAGGAAGAATATTCAATAATGACCACTGGAGTGAAAATTGCCCAGGAGGAAGAGAGCATACTTTATTCAGTAAATACAAATATTTCTGAAACAAAGTTATATTGTGGTAATATTAAGATTATGAATGCTTGCACATTGAGATTTATGTATCACTGATGATTTCTGCATTAACCTTTTGTGCCCTGAACTCTGGACGTTACAGAGCTTTGCAGAAATTCTAACAAGCCCTTCTGTGCTGGAATGCATCAAGTAAATTGCCCGAAAATACAGCTAGACTAGTGCCGAGCTAAATGTGGGCACTGCAGTGAGTAATTGTAATTGTTTCCAACTGGGAGTACTGTACTTTCAGTAAACGTATAGACATGGAATGAAATATTTAAAATTGCTTGGCAGTTAAATATTTGCTAGTGTGCCTCGCTTTTGAGAAAGAGCAAACCTTTGTGATTCATACCTCTGTATCATTGCAATCAATGGGCGCTGCTTTGCCATTAAGTTCAGTGAATGTAGGATTGAGAACAAATGAACTAATCAGAGCACAAAAGTTCTTTGCAATACGGGAGAAAAGAAGAATTGAATTTGTGATTGCTACACCTGTGGCTTTGGAAGTGGATCAATGCCATGTTGGCTAATGAAACAATGCTATCAAATATTTTCCCTTTCGATTACTATTTTTTTTCAAGCTAGTACAATGCCATTTTTTTCTGGACATAATTACCACTATTTTTTGTAGTTAGAGCAGAAGAGCATTGCATAAGTATGATGAAAACCCCACAATTACTGTAATTACTGTCACTTATGAAAGTTGACAAGTTACTGTAGCAGAATAATATTTTAAAATGCATAGGTTTTCCTAAGTTGCATGAAAATTATACGTGAGCTGCCATATTTTTAGTACTCAACAGTGTGAATGCATAAAAATATTTTTGTTCATTTGTTCCAAGATGGTCTGTGAATAATGATAGATTCATAAAAGCTCAGGACAGTGAACTCCCGAAGCAACTGGTTGGTTGAGTTAGTAACCGAAAAATCAACACAACCTGTCTATAAATGATTCTGACAAAGTGAATACAAATTTAAGTATACATAAATACTTATTCCTTTATTCAAATAGATTTTAAATCTGATTTAATCTTCGCAGCACCTCCCCAGACATGGACAAACCAAAGAATATGCTGCCATGGGAAAAAGTGCTATAATGAAGGATATCTGAACACTGATAGCTGTAAATGCCATGTGCCAATCTGGGTATCATGGGAATTTTTGGTATGTATATTGCATGACCCTGAACTCCTCTCAAATCTGTACAAGATCAAAGTACTTTTCTGTTAACTACTTCTCATTCAGAATTTGTGACCCTGCTGGTTCTGTATACCAGCTTGACTGCTTTCTGTTTAAGAGAATTCATAAGCGTGTAATGTATAAATACAGACATACCCATGTATAAATTGGTGGTTTGTTTGTTTTTTTTTCAATTGTTGCTTGTTGGGTATTCTCGCCCCCCAGTCCCTTTGGAACATCTGTTTATTTTTGAGATTTCCCAGACTGAGAACTCTACAGAAATGATCTATTTAGGAAAGGTAAAATTACCTTCACATAATTCTAATTTTAAGTAGGTACCATTTTATAACATTCACGTTCATCTACCTACAACTCCAGATACTGGTGGATATTATCTTAAGTTGTTCTATTGCATTTTTTTCAATTTTATTTCCTTATTTCTGTTAAAGTAATATTTTTCATTAATTTACTTCGCTTCTCTGTCTGGCACCTTCATCTCCCCCTCAATTAAGGGAAAAACTGGAATGTTTTGACAGCCACGTAAATATTCTGGGAAGGGATGACATCTTGGGGCAGTAGCACATGCAGCCATGCTACTGTTGCCCTCAAGGATAAATAAACAAATGTCAGCTCAGGGGAGTACCATTGATCCCCTGTGAGAGGTTGATGCATATGAAAGAACATCTCAGATGAGACTACCTTCAGAAAAAGGGAAGTGCAAGGGCAAGAATTTTCTCATGTTTTCCTTGACTTTGTCTTTCAATTTTTGACAAATATTTTACTGCCTCTGGCATCATATTTACTTATGATGTTGTATTATAACGATGTGTATAGTTATATAGTTCAGGTCTTAAATCGTGTGAAGGATTTCTGAAAAATCTCTTGAAAGCTTTATGAAAACAAGTGCCTATGCTCTCTTAAAACATTTCGATCTGCTAAGTCACTAAGTATCCTCATACTCTTTTATTTTCTTTTTTTTTTTCCCTCTCTCCAGGCACACTTATGGGCTATGTGTGTATGAATCCACAGGGCCTGTCTTGTTCATTCAGCTACTTTCTTATGTGATGTGGTTCTTACACAATTGTTGGAATGATTTTCCCTTCACATTCTTCAGCCTGTTTTCCACAGGCTCTTCTTTTATTTACATCCTTTGGTCAGAACGTACAACTGGCATACGTAGCTCTGCTGCACAGTCTGAGTCATAGTTAAAGGGTATATTGGATTACAGGGTTTTCCTTATGCAAAAGAAAATCTGACTTTTCATGGTCTTAAGCTCCATTGAAGATTGAAGTAGCTTTGATTCTTCTGCAAATCTCTGACATGAGTTTTGTTCCATGGTTTATGCTTATCCTCTTTTTTTTGTTGTTTTCTTCTTCTCTTTCAGCAATGCAGTCTGAATTAGCATGCTTATTTGTCAAAATGTTATTCGGTTTTATATTAATCAGATAGAGTTCACTTGCATGCTTCAGACAGGTTTGACTTTTAGAGATTTTGTACACTGTTCAATACTAAAAAACAGCCTAAGCAGCAAGGAACAGAGATGAAATCATTACACCTTCAGGGCAGGTATAATTTTCTATCTATAGCTACTATCCCACCATCCCTGATGACATGCTTCCAGATTTTGTGAGGGAGACTGTGTGTTTAGACAATAAATACCTATTTTTGCTGTTGCTGCTAACAGTTGGTAGAATCAGTGAGGTGCCAGAGAGACCGTGTTTGTTTATTCAGTGTGAGACAGCAAAGAGAGCAGAGCTTTTTGTGTCATGGAAACATACCTCATGACTTAGTAGCGATGGACTGGACGTGTCCTGTGTTCCTTTCATGGGAAGTATTGGCACACAGTCCGCATTCGTGGGTGAGCACATGTTGGTATTTCTGTTTCCTGATGCTTTAAACTTGCTTTGACTTTTAGTGAAATTAGCTGAACAGATTATTGTCCTGATGACTCGATAAATTGTCATCCTTATGTCCCTGTTAATACAATACTATGAGCCTGGCTCTATTATCCCTGTGAAAAATAGGGAGAATTTGGTAGGTGAGCTCATGCTTGCCTTTACATCCTTTCTCATTCTTCCTGTGGAACAGCCTCAGTGGTGCATAGTTGCAAATTTTTGCTGTTTTCTGTCTATGCATGTTAAGAAGAGCTTTGCAATCATTTGGGAAATAAGCTGTAATTTGCTCTTTTATGAACCCAAGAATCACTGTGCTATGAATATGTATTGAACTTAGAGGAAAAAAAATGTGGAAGAATTGTTAGTAATAATGATTTTAGCTGATTCCCTCATACTGTAAAATCATTAGGACCTTTAAAACTATGTGGAGTATTGCAGTGAATAAGAAGTGCAATGCTGTGCGCGGAATGGGTTTAACAGAAATTCATACTAAAAAACGTGCCACTGGAACTTTAAAAATACAACTATAGTAGACAAATAAGGGAAATGAAGCTATAAATCAGTGTTAGCGACCACCCCTGGGACAGCTGGACCACAAATGACATTCTCTAGGACCAAATAAAGCCTCTAAGGAGGTGTCTGGGCCAAATGTTAATGAAAAAGAGTAGCCATAGCAGCTACATTTTAGATATTGGTAACACAATGAGTAGTAGAAAAAAATGAAAAATTGTTTAATTGTCCATGAAGCAGAAGCCTGGTTATCCTTACCCTCTGTGTGCTTTTCCTGCCGAACTTGTAATTGGATGCAAATAAAATGGCAGTCTATAATAAGTATACTGGATAGTACAGAGCATAACTATATTCGGTTTACAGTGGAATTGCTGCAGTGCCCAGAGTTCAATTCGGAATTGTACCGGGGGCATTGCAGTGATTTTTACCCCAGCATTTGCAGGTGGCACTGACAGAGCACCAGCTCTGAGTTACTTGCCGCACCAGTCTTCAAGTGTCAGCTTGCTAAATGTCATGCTCGGGCTAATTTATATCAGTCTGAAGCCTTCGCACAAGTTTCCCAGTTAAAAGAATGGGTGGAAGACAGCTCTAAATGTTATTAGTGTTCCTACCAATGGGTAGTGTTACACCAGAGAGTATTTTCTAGGCTGGCAGCGGGAACACTACAGGGTAGCGTGACAGGGGAGCTGCTCTGCAACCTCTCCATCTGTGTTGCAGTTGTGTCCAGCCCTTCTCCACACAGTACAAAAGCCAGTCACTGAACTCATTTGAAGGTGTCTGTTCAGTCCTAATTGTATGTTTTGCTTTTCTATGCATGCTCAATTTTAGATATGCCTGATTGCATGCAACACCTTAATTCTCTTTTCTGTTCTGTTCTGTTCTTTTTTTTTTAAACAGACTTGGAGGCTGGAAGCACATTGCTGAGCAACCTCATGTGGCTATTTTCATCTGCTCTGATAACAATATGCATACTGAGCACAGAAAATATTTGTTCTCTCCCTAGGAGATAGTTTTAATGCACATTTACTGTGTTCATCCTGTGACTTAGAGAAGCTTTCATGTTTCTAATTCCAATCTGTTTGATCTCCTACTTAGATTCTAAAATAAGTCTGTAGTAATTCATGCAGCTAGTGTATGTTGGGCTAAGAATGTATTGATAGTTTGTTTCATTTTCTTCTGTAGAAAAGAAGTAAAGTAATAAAGACAACTTCAAGCCTTACTGAGCCCGTTATTCCCCTGAATTTCTGTATGTGAAGGGGAATTGGAAAACACGTTCATACACATGAAATGTGATTCAGCCTTATTTTGGCATTGCTCTTCTATCATTTACAAGCAGAAGAGACTCACTTCTGAGTTACTTTAACCTTCATTTACCAAAGATTTTGTATGTTGGGGAGAATAGTACATCCTTTAAGGACTCTGGCTACCAGACAGAGTAAGCCCCTAACATAACTAAAGTATAAAAGGATTTATCATAAACTGAATTGAATCATCCAAACTTAGATCATCAATAGATATGAAGGAATGGACAGAAGAGAGAAATCAATTAGCATCTTAGTAGATCAGGAGACTCACTGTTGTCTTGCAGTGCTTTTCCAGTGCACAGATTACAAAAACTAGCATCACCACAGTTTAAATCAATCTAAATACAGTTATTAGATGATAAAGTCACCAGGGAGGTAGGAAGTGTGGTGTTGAAACAGCCTTTTAATGTGGAGTCACAAGTGAAATAAATTTGTAGGAACTCATTGTACTTGTGTAAGCTGCAGAACCTCCGCGCAATATAGCAGGACAACAAAGGATCCCGGGAACCGGAACCGGGGAGTGTGCTGCAGGCAACGAGCTGTGCGTATTGGCGGGTGATAGATGAGAACCTCGGGAAACAATTGACATAATTGCTGGCATAAAATAGCGCCATGAGATTATACTTTAAAAACGGAATGACATTGAAAATATTTAAAGACAAAAAGAGGAGAGAAGTGAAACGGCGCTAGTCTCAGCCTGGCCTTTTCTCTTTCGGGTGTCCAGAATGACTTGCTATCCAGTGGAACCTAGCGATAAAGTGCAACTTAATAATTTAGATAAGGAACTCTGACAAGCTTCCTCAAATTATTTCTGTAAGGATTAGAAATGAAGACAATTCCAATCCTCTTCTGTAGTTATGCTGCATGTTTCAAAATGCTCATCTCAATAGTACTGTTAAATAAAAATGACACCTAATTTACTTAATGGAGCAGGTTATGTAGACCTTCAGTTCTGTTATGAGAGCTAAGTTATAAGTATAAAAAAAATAAGATGCAATTAATGCTGCCTTGATAGTAGTTACAAAGACAACCATTTCAAGAGAGAATGATTTTATTTTATTTTTCAAGTAATTACCCTAATGTAATTGCTACTCATAATCTGGTCTGCTTGATAGAAATTGAGGATTTCATTGAAGATTCAGGGTGTCACAGAGGAATATCACAACTTTGCACTCTCTTTGGAAAAATGCCTATACATCGGTGATCTTATAGTATTTCTCCATCAAACAATTTGATTCACTTTCCTGTAATACCAAGTTGCTTATATTTATTCCCATCACATTTAAGAAAATGAATGTGAATTACAATGGGGTTTTTTCAGCTCTTCGTAGAATACATGAATAGCAAATTCCTAAAGAAGAGTAAGGAAAATAGTTCAGTGTGAAGTTCAATAATGATCTATAATGGATCAAGACAGGAATAGCGTTAAAGTCAGTGCAGCAAAGTACCCTTGAGAATTTTCTTCCCTTTCAGGGAGTGTAGTTGTCAGTAAACGTAAACCTTATTAAATCTAGGCAGATAGCAATGTATGATGGTGCAATATGAACCCTTGTAAAAATAAAACTAGCAGTAAACTATGTCAGATTGAGACAAATAATGCATGTTACCACAACTAATGTTTTCTAACCCAGTTTCCATTAATGCCAGGTTTCAAAAGAGAGCGGTGGTGATTAAAATACGTGGAATTGCAGGCCTGCTTATCTACACAACTCTGTACGTGCTACCTTTGCATTGAAACCAATTTATGGTGAAAAAGAGAGAAATCCATAGAAAGAACTTGTGGAACAGGTAAAATTATAGTCTTAGTTTAAAGAAATCTCAACCAAATTAATTCAAAGAAAGATATGCTTATAAAAGAAGCATAAGCTTTTATGAGTTACAAAAATTAGATACAGAGGGAACTGATGTGGAAAATGTAAAATTATATGTGGTCAAAATAAGACAGAGATTACGCACATGGACAGGATAAGATTCCAGGTTATTTTAACATTTTTAGTACTAATATTGATGAAATCCATAATTTTTTGACAATATTGCTGTATCATTTTATGATGTCTTCATCTTTTTACTGCATATTTTAAAAAATAACTTGTAATATGCTTCAATTACACTTGGTAAAACTTTATCCGAACTTTATTTTGGTGATGTTGTATGACTTTTTTGTGATCCACTTCTGTCAAAAGCATTAAAATGAATGAATGTGCCTATAGCTCCAGCATATATAATGTATAACTTCTACTAATGAAATTTCCTAGAGTTATCTCCTTATCACATGTTCTGAAATGGGATATGAAGGCTTGACACTTGGCTTGCAGCAATGGTTTATAGTTTAGCGCAACTCTTTTAAGGTAATTTTAAAATGATCTGCAAATCATCCTGAAGTAGAGCATCTAGAATGGGCTCTGCTGGTTATGTTTTCACGGTGTTTGTGATGGATGTTGTAGTACGATCATGAATTCCCCAATGCCAGTAGATGCTGGAGCATATGTATATGTAATATTATATAGAGTTTTCTATTTTCCACATATATTTCTGTGAACACAAAATTGTGTGACCAAAAATCAGGACTCAGAATTTCAAGCTAGTCTTACATGAATACTGAAGTATAAGAATAATTCTTAAACTGAGTGGGTTAAGCTTAACAAGTTAGTGGCATGGGTAGAATCTGCTAAAAAAGAATGTGCATCTCTTGCTTTGCTTTCAGTCCTATAGAGTCTACTGTTTCAGTGAGATGCAAGGATATTATTTAATGGCAATGAGAGATGCACTTTACTCATAATTATCATAAAAAGGGTTAATGCAGAATGTAGAGGTGACTAGATACATTATTTTATTACAATAATAGACTCACTGAGGAAAAACTTTTATGACGCATTCCATTATTGCTGTTACAGACCTTATAATTTGAAGATTACTGCTCAAAAACCCAGACAAAATGATTTTACAATCAAGGGCCCATTAAAGGTTTAAGAATTGTCTGGTTAGATTAGGAAGAATTTAGTTGTGAAGAATGTTGTGTGATCTATTATGCTCCTTCAAAAGCGCACAGACATGTGTACTGGTAAAGCAGGCTGCATCTGCAGAACAGCCAGGTCCCCTCCGTGCCGCGTGCGGGGCCTTCTCACCTACTGGTAAACTTCGTTTGTATTGATCTGCTTATTATTTCTGCATCTTTAGCATAGTAGAAGTATTTGTTTTAACATCCAGTTCTCTCATCCCAAGCAGAAAAGACGTGATACTATTGATCCTCAGGCCAATCATCCATTAGACATCCATTAAGATCCAGAGTGATAGACAAATGTGAATTACAATTATTTTAATTCCATCAAAGGGCTGCTAAGATAAGGCACAAGTCTGTAGCTCAGCGAGGATAAGGATCACGTGAACCCTTGAGGATATTACTGTAGCCACACTTTATATTATTGAAATAAAAAGGCCTAAAGCAGTATCTCAGCGTGCTGAGATGTCCTTTGCTGAACTGCGGTGCTTCCAGGCATTAAAGCCCTTAGCCCTCTGTTTCACCACTCTGCCAGAGTTTTTCACTATCAAATGAGAATCAGCAAAAGGGAACCTGAGTCCGTGCTTTGACTTTCATGTGCTTTCTACGTCTAACGCGATCTGCTTCCCGTAGACGGACCGGAAAGCATCCGTCATCGCCATTGCCCTAAAATAGTTTCAGCCTGGCCTGTCATTTTTCTCATCCATTTTTGCCTTTTCTTTCTTATCTGGTGGTTCCTTTCCCATATTATAATTTGGTCTTTTTCTGTATTTCCCTGGCCAAATCCGACTCTGAAACTTTCTGCTGAGTGGATTAATTTTAAACAAGATACGGTGCCATGAGAGTAGCTCTGTGGAGTGGTTTATTGTAGACACGTTTGAAAGTATTTGTTTAACTGAGCCACATGTTTAAAATTACACTCATGAGCTTATGGGCAAATGAGGATCATAGTTCTAATTAGTATTTTTAAACTGCATGCCACCTCAGGCAAATTAAGTGTGCTCTTCTCTCATATTTTAACCATGTTAACAGACGTTTAGAGTTGTGCAGCTATTTTCCTCGATGGGCCACACATAATTAACAAATACCTGAAATATCTATCCAGATGTGTACCTGGGTGTGCACCAAATGGTACAAAAGACCCGACAACGTACACGGCTGGGCAAGATGCCTGTCATGGGCTCGGGAACCCAGCTGTCCCCACAGCCACTCGCTTCCCTGCCCACCTCCACTTTTGTTATTCTACACGCTTATTAGTATTCTTGCACATGCTTATTTTTAACCTGGTTTTGGGCAGGACCTGATCTAAATCTTACTCTTAAGATGACAATTGGAAGTTTGAAACAGCACAAAGCCTTCAATATAGCATAGCAACTGTAGTTTATGTTGTTGCATCTCTTTAGTGAGAATCTTACTTAGGGTGCGTGTGCTGCTAAAAGGTGATGTTCACTGTTAGCAAACGCCCCAGCTTTACCTCCGCATCCCAGTTCCTCTTACTGCTGTCTCTTGCTTTTCTTGTTCTTCCCCAGGAACATTGCCCTTTTGATAGGATCGCTCCACCAGGTCTAGTCAGAGTGAAGGGCTGAACCCGGGCCCATCGATGACAGAATAACCGAGTCCCTGTTTTTATAACTGAATTGCGCCTACCGCAACTCGCCCTGGAGGGCAGGCCAGCCAGCGCAGTGAGGTCCTGCGTGTGTGTCATTAGCACAGTTAATGTTGGACGGAAATCCCTTAAATAAGAATTTTACTTGGGAATTGCATCCCTGGGTACAATAACGTCTGTGATTGTTTTGTGATGGTGATTTTACCAATGAATATTTCATGTAGTGATTGGAGAGTTTCTGTTGGAAATATCCACAGACTGCACATCTGGGGTGTCTCTTGTAATACTGCCACCGAATGCA
The DNA here is from genome assembly GCA_013400195.1 of Aramus guarauna. Classification (NCBI taxonomy): domain Eukaryota; kingdom Metazoa; phylum Chordata; class Aves; order Gruiformes; family Aramidae; genus Aramus; species Aramus guarauna. Next base: position 1,206,608 of record VXBL01005506.1, on the reverse strand, counting down.
AGAGGCAATCTTTTTAAAGCATGCGGGGAATTTTTTCTATGGTCCCTACCAACCCAAAGCAGTCTATGATTCTACAGTGAAATGCACCAAGACCTCATCTTTGCCCTGGAGGATTGAACTGTGCCCTGTAGCACAGCCCTCATTTGTGTCGTTTAAGAACTGGCACTGTCATGGAGTTTTCTGTTGGCGGTGGTATCGGTAGCGGAATTAAACTGCCGCTCAGTGGGCTGCAGCACTCATGCTTTGCTCCTTGAAAGAGAGAAGCTGTGCCACCAACGGAGGAGCTGGCACTGGTTTTCTGGGGGAGGCTGAGAGCACCTGCAAACAAAAACAATGAAAAGTTCAGGAAATATGTGAGAGAGAGGTGGTTCGTTTCAGCAGTTTGTCACCTGAACAAGGATATCTTTCATCTTTTGCTGTTTTGCTGTTCTGCTTGTGAAGCTCCCAGTTGACTTTGTCATCTCGCTGCTTATGGTAAACAGTGAAACGTGCCCATTTTCAGTGGAGCAGGATGGTTTCAGGTCACTTATTTTATCCAAGTTGTGTTGCCGTGCTGTGGATATGCAACCTTGTTAGTGTGACCGGATTACTTCAGTTTTACCCGCCGCAGGGCCTGGAAGGGTGTGGGTCCCATCCCATGGCAGAAGTGACCCACAGCGGGAGCAGAGAGCTCCGGGCTCAGCCGAGTTTCTGGGGAGGCTCTTCTCCCAGTGCACATTGCCGCCGACATCTGCTTTAAACGCCTTCACTCTGGCGAGCGGCGGAGGAGGCAGCT
>VXBL01005506.1:1156447-1204955 GCA_013400195.1 Aramus guarauna | reverse complement strand
TTTAGGCATTATCGGTGCCTTCTGCAGACTTCCAACTCGTGAGGCGCGGTGCGGGCAGCGGCTCCCGGGGCGGTTACGAAACTACCCGCCGTGCCGCATCGCCTGCCCGGCGCTCGGTCGCGTTTCTCGCCTGCCTGTCACTTCTCTGAGTGGCAGGATGGAAAAACATTTCCCCCCCCTCGTTTCTCTGCCATATTCTGCTCTCCTCCCTCCCTTCTGCTTGAAGCAATTGCTCTCCGCTCTGCTTCGCAGCAGGTGTTAAGTTATGGCAACGTGATGAAGCGTATTACTGGTTTCCAGTCTGTCAGCCCTTTCTGTCAGGGAAGATGTGTTTTTTGTTAGGGAGAAGCGTTGACGCCTGTGACTAGAATGAGCGAGTGAAAGGCCCGGCGTATTTAACAGGGGCACGTAGAAATTGGGAGTTATTAAAGCGGACGGCTCCGTTCCTGCGTGCTGCCGAAAGATCCTGGTGGAGCAGCTTTGTGAGAAGCGCTGTGCCCAGCTGAGCGGGGCTGGGGCTGCGCCCAGCTCTCCTGACGGTTATTTGGTAAACTGGGACAGCTCCTCCAGCGAGACTGTGCTAAAACCACGGCTATTTGCTGATAAAGTGGACGAGAGTTTATGTTTAATAATCCCAAGTGACAGTTACATTTTGTTACGTAAATGATCAGAAATGGGTATCTGCGGCCAGACTGCTCGATCTATTTTTGTAAAAGTTGTTTTTTTTTTTTTAACATCAGTGCTTGCCTAGAAAAATGTAGGAAGCTAAAGTTTAAAAGCTGCTCTGGTTACTGCAAATATATCTCTTTTAATTAACGGAAGTGCAATGTAAAATGGTATCCAAACTACAGAACAGTTTGAACATCCGTTCTAGCTCGTACAACTTTTTTTTGCAGAGACTTAAAGGCATGTCAGAGATGTGCACAGCGTGAGGATAATTTCTGCTGTGTTATTTATTTAAAGTTACAGAAAGATATAAGTTTCTGCCATATTCTGCCAATTTCTTGGGGTTTTTTTGTGGCCAGGTCAGACCTTTGTTAAAGCTTTTGTTATTTAACAGAAAAAACACGGTTATTATGAAAATTACTAGTAAGATAATAAATGATTATGTAAACTCCAGAGTTTAAGTGAGAACACTTCTTATATTTAGCTGTGGGTAATGCCAGGTTGAAAGTTTAGTAGATTTCTGCTTTCTATGACTTCTAGAATTTCACTGTCTGGCTCTTCTTTTCAGCTGGAATGTATTATTCCTATTCCTTGCACAACTGACAGTAGTGGAAGTTGAGAAACATGAGAGGTGGGAAGCTTGTAAGGTATTCTGCTTCAGTGAGCCCATAAGAATATAATGCTGCTGCTTTAACTATTTTTGTATCTTACTTCCTGCTTGTCTGTCCTTTCCGTTTGTCCTTATTTTTGGTTCTTGCTTCTTGCCGTTCTTTTCTTTTACTTCTTGTTTTCTCATAGGCTGTATGTGGTGTTTGGTGTCTGTATCAATGTGCTGCCACTGACCATTGCTGTATGTGACCTTGTCTCTAAACTGCTGCTCCAAAGATTGGAACTGGGTTTGTTGCAACTGTTCTTTCATGAGGCTGTTTTGTTTCTCATTCTTGAGAAATTCTGGAGGACATAGAAAGTTATCAAGTAGGAAGTAATCAAAACAGCAAAGCTGATGTCTCTCCTCCTGGCTGTGGGGAAAGCCTGGTAGCTGTCATTTGGTTTGGAGGTGCCAAGATGTAAATTTCCCTTTTGATCCAAATAACCGCTTTCCCAGCTGAAAACCTCACCCTGAGAATTATTTAGCAATCCAAATGAATGGCACAGTAAGTTTCCTACATGGAGTTCAAGCCAACTGAACCACTTCTGGGTTTTGTTTGTTTCTTTCTGTCTTTCCCATAACTCTGCCCAACAGTTAAGAAAAAGAGCATCTAAAAAACTTTCTAATATACCCCTAGCCTCTCACCTATTTTTATTTTGACAAAGTTTTGTTTTGACAAGAGACAAGAAAACCAGCAGGGAATGGCTGTTCTTTCTTCTGGGTCTCTGACACTTTTGAGAGCTGAGTGCTTCAGAAAATGCTGGTTTACAGTGCTCTTGAAGTTGGATTTGACGGTCTTGAGTGAGACCGAGAGTGAGGAAAACAGATACTGGAAACCGTAAGCATATTCAGTTGCTGGGGAAAGTACCTGATGCGAAACTTAGACTTTATTCTAAAGAACTGTTCTTGACTGCTGACTTAGTGTGAAAGCATTTGAAAATGAGAGCAAAGAACTTGCAACAGCAGCCAATGGATGTTTTGCATTTGCAGGGGTAAAAAGCATTTTTGGGGGTTGTCTGTCTTGGGTAACTGCCAGGCCTGGCGTGCAAAGCTGCCTAGAACACTGTCCTGGTGGCAAACTAGTGCTGTTTAACAGTCCTCAGAAGAAAGTAAAGTGGCTCTGAGTCGGTTAATTCTACCCTATCACGCCCCTTGTCTTCACGGTACTTATTTTCATTTAAAGGGCATAGGGGCCCCTCATCAGCCATGCGAGAGAACCTCTGCTTGGGAGCTCATGTTCTGTTATGGCCATTGGGAAGATTCAGGTAGGAAACGTGAAAAAAGATTGTAGCATGGTAGTAGAGACCCAGACATTTCAATACAACGTGTCTTCAAACACTCCTTCCAGTTGTGGTGATAATAGTTACGCAGAGTATATTCATGTACTTTCTTTGGAGCAAACCAAAATATTTTAATTTTCATGAAATTAAATTTGTGACTTAATCACTGGTTAATTTCTTCTCAGTCTTTATGACTTTATTACTATGGTTACGGGAATAGTGGTGCTTTAATACAGTGTGAGAAAATGTTGTTTTGCTGTTGTTGCTGTGATCCAAGGTTTGTCACAAACAAATGTGCTGCTCTGTCCCAGAGCAGGAGTTAACAGAGCCGAGCTGTTTCATGGTACAGGGTGGTAGTGTTGCTCCTGGGTATGCTTACTGACCTGTAGAAGCAAGTTAGCGCTGTGAAACAAAAGAAATAATTACATGGCATGTTGTTATTATCATATAGCAAATGTTACTGTACATTAATTATGTAATAAAATTGGTGCTGTTAAGGTCCTTTGAACATCATGTTAATACTTATTAACGCAAATCTGCAGTTCAGAACTGTTTCTTCGCAAGCCACAACATACCTACGCTGCCATTTGGTTGCCCTGCTTCCCTTGTGTGTTACTAAAAGGTCAATCCTGCAACCACCCCAAGAGCAAGAAGTCGCTGCCCTTGCCCTTGGGGTGGTACCCTGACATCCTCTGCAACGATCGGTGATGGCAGGAGCAGTTGTTCTCTCTGGTTTGCAGGGCCTGGCCTCAGCCTGAGGTCCATAGCAGTCTATGCGCCTGCCAAAATTGCTGTCTGCATTTAGCTCTTGGAGGTCTGGCTTCGGGAAGGAGAAAGTCCAGATTGTGGCGATCCAGACATGAGTCAGGGAACAACTGCTGTAGGCACCTAGGCTGCTGCGATTTGGTGATAGTTCAGATCCACCACTGGCTGAAAACTGTGAATGGGACGGAACTGGCAAGCTAAGGGATCGTTTTTAGCTTTTCTATTTCCGCCTCTTCAGTGGTAGGTACTTCTGTCTTCTTGTGCTGGTTTAAGTTATCCCAGAAGGTGGTCAGGGCAAGGGTCATTGTTTTGTGATGTGTTTGGATGGTGTTGAAGACAATGGGGGCCCGTACTCATATGTGCTACTCTGAGACATAAATAGTGTTAATTGTCAGCAGCTTCCCAAGTGACTGTTGGGAACAGGGATGGTTTCTCTTCCTCTCTCCTCCTATTGTTCATTTTTTTAATGATGTTTTTTACTAAATACTTGCCAACAGATCAACTATAAAAAGATTTAGGACTTAACACGTGCAAAATAAAGCCAAAGTGAGTGCTTGGGCTAGGATGTTGTAAATTAAGTTTTGGTAACCTTTTAAACCTTTCTAATTTTTTTTTTTTTTAAACATTTGTCATCTTATTAATAGGCTTTTTTGTAGATATTAGAATACTGCCAAAATGAGAGCAGGTAGGAATTATGCTATATTTGATGGAGAAGTGCCTTAAAGAATGTACAGGGAAACTAATGTGGAACTACATGTTAACGCTGACCTCTGGAGGAACGATGACACAGGAGAGATTTTTTTTGGCAATAACTACTCTTACCAGATCACTCTAACAGTATATACTGTGAGAGAAGATTTCTGAGAAAGCGAAGAGTATTTGGAAACTAATTTACAAGTCAGACATGTGTTGCAAGCACCGCCTCGTCCTGTTTTGATTTTACCAGTGGACCTTTTTGAAAACTTTGTTGCCTTTGATTAGTCAAGGTACTCCTATTAGCTTTAGCAGGTTATTTTCAAGGTGATGTTTACCTGAGAGGAGCAAACTTTGCTTTATGCGGGGGAGGTGCATTTAAAGATAATAGTCTTGTTAGTTGTTTTCCAGCATTTAAGCAGGTGAAGTGACTAGGTGTGATGATGAATGTTTTAGTGTAATTGTTCCTCTGTCTTCCTCAATTAAAAAAAAATCCCGCAGAAGACAACCTAAAATAGATTGGCAGTTGCTTCTTTTGATACCATGTTTGACAGATAGTAAACTAACATTGTGTGTTGACTTTTTATATAGTTACGGTGAAGGATAATAGTTGATTACATGACTTGCCTGTGTAGATAAGCAAAGTTCTTGTTGGAAGACTGCAATGCATTTATATTAACACCCCAGCAAACGTGTAGTAATGGTTAACTACTGACTGCCACCCTGTGCCACTGGAACCTGTATCAACGTTATTTTTCTGTCTTTACACAGTGAATCTCTTCCTGACTGGGAAAATAGAAAGTGCTGTTACCTCATTAGGTAAGACGTACTTTTCTTATTTGTATTTACTGTTATTTTGAGTTGTTTCTTCCCCATGTGAAGAGAACTTTTAACAAAACAGTATGACCTTTGTTTGAGAGAAACAACAATGTTTTAGGAAGTTTAGGAGTTCTAAGTCTTCCTGGGATTACAGACTCCCTGAGTGTCACTGTGCTAGGAAAAAATCGTAAGCTCGAGGCTAAGGTCATAGTATGTGCTGATACATTCGGGGAAAAACTCTATGTTTAGGAAATGTGCCTGGGAATATCAAGCCAGGGACAGTGGCCCGTTCCCGGGAGAGCTAAAACAAGAATGTTAAAAATGTCTCATGAATGTCAAAGTGGAAATTCAACCAGAATCGCAGCACTTAGTGTAATTTCCTTCTCTATAGCAGTACTGTGACTTGCTGACATTATGGGAACATTGCAATCAGGGTCCTCTTAGTGATAAGGGGCCTCTTGTGCCTGTCAATCCACAGTCACGTTGGTAGGCATACTTTATGCCCAAAGAGGTTGCAACTTAAATTAAAACAGAAAAACCAAATAAGGGAAACAGGAGAAAAGGAAATGGGAAAACATGAAAATAATTCTAAGGCAGTGGGTTGATTAATGTGAGAGCTTGAGCGTTCAAGTCAATGTGGGGATTTGAGAGAAGGTTTAAATCAGGAAAAGGTGGTAATTTTATGATTAGGTAACTTCCTTAAATTTAGTTTAGGGGGAAGTGTGGATGAACCATATAGGACGTGTTGTTCACAACATAGTATTTCCATTCTTTCATTGGAAAAAATCCAGAATGTCCTCTATGTCCTAGTCTGTTCTGCCTGGATGGTTCTTTGGCTTTTGATGGAGTTTGTCATCCGTTAGCTGTCTGGTACATGAATTTACAAAGCGTAACTTGAGTAATTATACAGTGCCTGGCCTAGACTGGTGATACTCTCTCGGCCTGAAATGTACAATACTTCATCCAGTTGGCTCTGCTGCTTTCTAATACTGTTCTTTTGCTAGAAACAGAGTGAGTTGTAACATTTGGCTTTTACTCTTTCAAGTATGCTGAAAACCTCAGAGTGCTGTAGCCTTCATGTTTTCTTGTCTTGATACAGTTTTGAGATACTTTGTCTCCTGACAGCGTAACTGGAGCAGGGGAGAAAAATGATCATAAAAGTTCATTGCTATAGTGTGATCCATGCGTAGCTGCTTTTGTCTGTGCGTTGGAGGATAACAGGTTAGGATGGTGCAGTCACAAGGCAGATGACCCTGCCAGGAGTCATCTCACAGGAGATGTTCCTTAGGAGCCCTGATAAAAGTTGGGAGGAATGCTTGCTGTCCTAAACACCTCCTGACAAAGCAGCTTATTACGGACTTGATCTTTATGATAAGGTATAGTGCGGTTTCTTTTCAGAAAGTAAGAAAGAGCAGAAATAATGAGTTCTGGAGAATGCAGGTTGAGCCACCATCTCAGCTGTATTTGTAGAACGACTTTAAGCCAGAAAAGCTGCTGCTGCTGACAGGGAGCAGTCCTCCTCCTGAGCCCCCTTGCCCTAGGCTCGTGGTAAGCCAGTTCAGCCTGTTGATCCAGCGGAGTGCAAACTCAGATTTTGTCAGATCAGCAAGTTGAACCCTTTGCTGGTTCTGATATTGGGGGCAGAAGCGGTCTGCTGGAGACTGGATAAAGTCAAGGGGAGCCTTAAGTCCTTTCTTTCGCCGCAGGCGTAAGCAATCCACGTTCAGCAGTGTGTGCAAGCCCTCCTTGAGGGAGCCTTTGGAGAATGCTGGGAGACTTTCCTGCTGACCCTGACACAGCCACTGAGGAAGTGTATATTGCCAAGCATTCGGTTTTGAGAGAAGGTTCCTTGTGGCAGTTGCAAACCATCCTTTATCCTGGAGCAGACGGTTGGGATGTGTCCCTTGGGACTGGGGCAGACCCTGGGGTATTGCAGAGGAGTGTGAAACTGCAGGATTTATTTTCTGCTGGGATTGTCTGAAAATTTATTCCTGCACAGTTTAGTGCCCCCAGTGCTGTCCTGTGGTGGAGCTCAACATCTCTTCTGTTATAGTCACTTCTGCAAAAATAGGAGTAATATTATTCATGTAAAGTTTTGGAAACTTTCTTGCAAGTATTTGTGGCATATTTAACTGGCAGGGGAATCTACTGCTGTTTACAGTAGAAAAGAATCCGTTAGATAGTTGCAGAAGGAGCCTCATTAAGATTTATACCTGCTTGACCGAAACTCTCTGAACTCAAATATCTTCTGGCATTTGTTTAATTTTTTTTAATCTATGAAAATTCACTATTTATCTTTAAAAAAAATAATATTTTTTTAAAAGCACTATCTCAGTTAAGATTTTTGGTGGGTTGGTTTGCCAATCCACATAAGAGAACACCAGTCCCTGATATCAGTATCGGTATTCTCTTATGTTTCTCCAGTAATCCTAAATGTGGAAAATGTAAGCAATTTGGAGTTTTTAGTAAATTGGGGTTTCACTTCTGGGTTTGTTCAGAACGGCTGCAGAACAAGAGTTACAGAACAATTGTTGAAAAAATATTGTCACCGCTCTTCTCATGTGTTGTCTCTGATGATAAGGCCTTCGGAATCTAGGACTGTACCTTTCTATTTAGAGACTTCCCTTTCCTTTAGATGTTTTGGCAATTTGAAAAGGCTTTTGTTTGTTTTCCTTAAGGAATCACACTGTCATGCCAAAGCTCGATTTAATAACACATGCATGTACATGATTCTGCAAACTTCATGGCCAGGAGCTGAGGAGGGAAGTGGGGCCCCTTTATTGATACTGAAAGGCCAGCAGTACAAAGTTACGCTCTTGTGTGGATTTTCTGTTTCGTTGGCAGCACCGAAGGCTTTGTTTGGTACAGGTTCTTCTTTCAAAACGTAGGTAGGCGAAAGAACAGCTGCTGAAAGCAGTGCTCGGATACTTCACCTTGTCTGCCATACAGCAGTCGGTGCACAAGGAGTAAAGAGGCAGACCACTGGTTAGGAAGGAGATCTGTTGATTTTTTGCAAATACCATAGTAATGGGCATTGATGGGAACTGAAAGGCATCAGAAGCGTAAGGCAATTAGGTGAGGTTTGAGGAAACCCAGTGGTAGTTTTTAGGGGTGGGTGGATGTCTGTTCTGTTTGCTCCAGTAGGTTTAGGGGACCGTGCACATATCCTTAAAACAGTGTAATTATATTTTGACAATATGAATTCAGATGAGTGGTCCATTCAAATCAGGAGCCTTTGTAAAAGCCAAGCAGTTGTCTTTTTAATTTTGAGTAGGGCAAGTCTGAAATATTTGTTGTGTGTCAGAGGGTAAAACTATGGGAGAGTATTGAGCAACCACCACCATTGTCAGATGAACTGTCCCAAATGGCATATAGTGTTAGCGCAGCGTACCTTACCTTGCTTCTATCCTTAGATTTTCACAGCTACAATTCTGCTGCTAAAATGGAATATTTTTTTTTTTGCCCTGTTCTTTCCATGTCCCACGTTCGTAGCAGATGTGCAGTGTTAATAAGAAAAAGCGTTTCTCACTGAGAACCTGAGCTGTTACATCAGGTCCACTGCTTACAAATTAGGAAACTATACATTATTGCAACAACGCTATGCCACCGGGTTCGATGGCATAGTGTTGTTGCAGCCCTATGCTCCTCGAGGAGTAACAAGGACTAAACTAAACTAACATTATTGCAAAAGAAAAAAATGCTAGTGATGTTACTTCAAAAAAAGCAGGAATCCTTCAAATAACTAATGCTTGGGATCTTTGTAAATACTTCCTAAAACTAAGCAGCAAGGATTTGGGAGAATAAAAGCTCTGCTTAACTGCACTGATGAATGTGCGAGTGGAAGTGCCCATGCAGAGTTACCAGCATGTCAATGGGACTTCCTCAGAATGGCAACCAAAATAAGCTTCATGTAATTATGGTACTGTTCTGTGTTCTAATGCATATGCTATGAATAAGGGATATTAACCCAGAGCAGTATTTGGTACAAGGGGAACAGAAATATTTGCAGAAGTGTTGCTGGAAGCCTCTGGATAGTGCTGTCTGGTGTATTTGCTCTTTCTGCTTTGTGCATTCTGTTTCCTTCCCATTGAGGAGTTCTAGTAATCTGGCAGTTATGAAATACAGTCTTTCCAGCTCCTTTTAGGTTGCTAGCTCTAAGTCCTCTTATGCTGCTGTGATACATTGATGCAGTGACAAGGAGGAGCACAGTTACAGACCCAAACAAACTGAGAACTAGAGGTGAAAAGTCCTGTGGATCTCACATTTGCATCTATCATTCTGTAATTGCATCTGCATCTCAGTATTTTGCCAGCCTCTAGTACGGAGCCTCTGGTTTTAGAAATGTGATAACAAAAATGATCTTGTTTTTCTAACAACTTTTTATTGCAAAATATTTGTTTGGAAAATACATGTTTTTGTTTATTTCTGTATTCTGTGTGCTTTTGTGGCCTTTTAAACTAGCAGGAATTGTATGCATACATTTCAGTGGAATGCCCTGCTTGGAGAGTAAAAATAATAGCTTTTTGTATGTTTTGCCTCAGGTAAGTTACTCACCTCATGCTTTTTATATTCCTGTGGCTCTCACTTCAAAACTGCTTGCTGTGAACAAACGGAATGGTGCCAGGCACAGATTTACTGGTGGGGGATACCGCAGCCTGGCCCCGGCCCCAGCCAGGAGCTCTGCAGGCAGCCCTGCCGCCTGACTCGAGTGCAGCCGGGCAGCTTTGCCGGCACTTCTTCGCCCCATCCCTCCAGTGCAGCTAAACCCGATCCCGACTATGAACTGAGAATTTTTGCATTTATGTGGCTGAATTTCAAGCAGGACTGTAAATCTGTGATTCATAACGCAGTATTTGGATGCATATGAGGAAACTTGAGGTACAGGCAATCTTTTTTTTTTTTCTCCTCCTTGTCACCTTTTTAAGCTACAAGAAAGTAAACTTTGTCAAAAATTGGAATATTCTGCTGCAATCCACAAGTGATGCTCTAGATAGTCATTTGTTTTTAAAAATAGGTTTAAAAATCTAATTGGAGAATGTTCAGAATAGCTATTTTATTACACAGAATTTCCCCTTTTGTAGTCTGCTGAGAGTACATTTTCCCATCAGACCGGCTTTCCCACTTGTCCTTGGAACATTTCACTTTCATTTTTGAATTGCTTAATTACAAATTATAAGTATTTGATGTAGCCTTAATTGCCTCCTGTTTTACATAGGAAGATCTGAAAGTGCTTTGAAAATATTGAGCTTTATTTAGCCCTGTTTGCTCCTTTCCCTGTCTGGAAAATTTCTCCTGTCTATGGGAGTGCAGAAGGAATTTAGAGTACTTAGCAATGATGCTGGAGTCTGGTTTACTTCTTTCTTTTTTGTTGGGGATATTTTTTTTTTTTAACCAACTTCAGGTCTGTCATATGGTTAGGAAAATAAACAACATGTCCAGGAACATGTTACAACAAAATGAGTTTCTAGATACTTTACACTGAATATGGATCTTCTTCAGTTGCTGGGTGATGTACCCAGCCTTTGGGAAGCTGGTAGGAAGGATTTCTGTATTACATCCTCTTGGCAGATCCATGCAGTAATATTGATTGTAGCCTTTGGTAGATACATGCAAAGTTATTGATTGATCCTGCATTGAAATGCAGGTTGTGCTTACCTACACTTAGAATGGGTGTCTTAATTAAAAACCGGGGCAGGGAAGAAAGCAGTAAGAGGATAAAACTGTTGACTCTCATTTGTCTGCAATCTCCAGAAATTGATGAAAGCACTTGTAGCTAATGTGAATTGTTGATTAGGCAAAGGTTTAACAATAATATTTTTTTCCCCCTTATTAACAGATGCTTGCAGTGGAGAACTGGAACAGCGAACAGAGAGACGGGGAGTCATCTATAGTCCTTCTTGGCCATTGAACTATCCTCCAGCTGTAAACTGCAGCTGGTACATTCGAGGAGATCGTGGAGACATGATAACAATTAGGTATGGTTTGATATTCTGTGGAGATAAAGGATTGCTTTGCTGAAATTAAATGAAATGCAAGTTCTTATCTGATATACCAGTATGAGGCTGTTTGTCAGAGCTCCTGAATGGTTGAATGAAGCTGAAGTTGATTACAGGTGCACGATTGCAGGTTGGGCACCTCTTTCATTTTAGAAATGTTCCACTGTGTCTTGTTTCTGTAGGCTGCTTCTGACATCCATTATTATATATGCAAGTCACTTGTAGTCTTTTAATATATTTATCTTCACAATACCTGTGTGAGATTTCATCCACCTCTGATAGATGAGGACGTGGGAAACAGTGATATATTCACTCATGTTAAATAGTTCCCCTTCTCTTTATTGCTTATAAATAGGAGTAGGTGAAGGCTATAAAACCTGCAACAGCCTCAGGGGGATACATAAAATTCTTAGAGCAAAAATAGCTTTTTCTGTAATGTCTTGAAAGGTGCTATGTTTAATTGACAATTTAAGGTAATGCTTGCTTATTGTTACTTGTTAACCAAACGATACATGCTTTCCTGCTTAATATTTATTTCCAACAGAATTAAATAATAATTAGCATTTGTGGCACAATTTCCGCTCATTCTATTATAAAAATACTGTTTAGAAAAGACTAGAATATATTACAAATGGTTCATTGAGAATGTTTAGTCTATAATAGCAGCATACTGCAAACGTGCTTAGTTTCTCTGGGCTAATCATAGTATCCTTCTCAAACTAATAATTTCTTTTAAAAAAAAAAAAGCAAACCTAGGAAAGAGGTTTTTGTTTGGTTTTTAGTACTGTTGTGTTTGACACCATCTGCTCATTCTTTGCTCAGCTGCTTAAAAGGACTGCAAACCTCTTCAACTGCAGATGCTCAGCAATTAAAAACAAATCTGCCACAGATGGAGTAATAGGAGGGCTCCACCATCCGTAGTTCAAAATAGGAACTACTCATCAAAAGTAAGGAAGTAGATACCTGCCAGAATTTGAGATCCATAAATAGCAACACGCTTTTAAACCCCATTAAATTGTATTGGACTTGGGGAATTTGTTTCAAAGCAGAGATTGTTGGAAACTCTGAGGAAGCATACAAATGGGACATAGGACTTGGCTCTGGAGAATGGTACTGCAGTTTATGGTATGAAAACTTCTCAGAGCTCCCAGTTAGGATTTTCTTCTGCAAGTGCGTGTAATTGAGCTTAAAGAAATAAAGGAAAGTAAGACAAGGAAACTGGTAATAATGTGTGTATGCAGTTTAGATGTGTGCATAGCACTGTATTTTGAAAGATTTCTTCTTAATGGGTTTGTTTTCTATCACTGCCGTATCCTGCCCTCCTGTGCACATACAAACAATGGGAGCTATGTGTTTACATCCTAGGGAGTAGTGTTGTGGTGTTACATTTCTGACTATAAATGTACTTGGAATGACTCACTCCAGTGTATGAAACACAAAATGGTACAGCGTCAGAGGATTTCTTTAGAAGGTTGTAGCCCTCATAATGCCAAGGACACAAAAGAAGCAGCTGACTTGCCTGGGCTAGTGTGATGTAGGCAAACTGGGAAAGAGGGTTCAAATACAAACATTTTTTCTTCTTAATAGTTGGGTATGTTTCTTGTCCTAACAGTGTGCTGATAACGGCATAAAGAGTAGCTTTTTTCATTTTCCTAGGAAAATCAAATATAGTTCTTGTGATAACATCTGTATTTTGAAAGGTTTAAAAAAACCCCACCTCCTTTGTGTTATGTTACACTGAATGCTTTTCCTTTGATCTTGAATTCTCATTGACAGTAAGACAGCAATGTTATATAAGCATCATATTGGAGATACAGCAGGAGTCATTAAGGGATAAAATTGCAGTTGAAAGTAGTTTTGATTTCTAAAACATTTGCAGTCAGTGGTAATGTTTTATAAACCTGTTATTCAGTAGCTTTCAGTAGAACAGTGCCCAGATCTACATGTGGATGTAAGATGCTGGCTCCTGTGGGCATGTCCTTTAGAAGCTTTGTCTGAATATCTACCTTTCATGTGTGTGTATTGATTTTCTTCATATCCTCACATTTCGATGCTTATTGTTTTGCTTTATAGTTTACTTTTAGAAATCCTTGAGGGAGACTTCACAAGAACGGGAAATATATGTTCTTTGTGCTTATACCCCTCTATTAATTATGCACATTTCAATACTTTCTTCCAAGTCTGTGTGTCTGATGGAATGGTGCTGTTGAGACCTGGGAACAGGAGTGTAGCTACTGTTTTCCAGGACTATGTTGTGTCACTTTAGATTCAGGTAATCAGTCTGTTAGTTACTGTTTTGGAAACTACTTGATTTTTCCACCCATTTTCTCTATTTTTATGCCTGTTTTCACAGAGGACTACATAAAAATCCTGTAAGATCAGATAAAGATGTCATATGCCTTTGTACCATCCTTTACAGGCTTTATATGTGTGTGTTTCCTCGTATCTGAGAAGATGATCAAAATAATTCTTGTTTAGCAGTTGCTGTTACCTCGTGGTTGTAATTAACCCTGATGTTGGCAGAGTATAAATAAATTGCATTTTATTATAGGAATTGGTAGGACTGAGAGTAAAATGTTCTCCATGTTCAGAATTCAAGATAAGAGTATTGAAAAGTGATCTACTTAGTGACCCAGTCAAGCTGTTTCTTACTAATTGAGGCAGGCGGGCGAGGGAGGAATCACCTTCGTTGGCTTTCATTTCAGTGATTCACGTCATTGGCTTTGAAAAAAGAAATTGTCAGCTACCATCTGAGTAGCTTCCATTCCCAAGTAAAACTGAGGCCTGTTCACGTAAAAGCTAGCTGGTCTGTAATTGTATGAAGAATTAAAGGAACTGCTTCTTAGTCTATTTACCAAACTCATGGTGTTTCAGAACTTGACATTAATTGGAAAAAAAATCATAATAGCCATTTATTTCATTCAGTTGCATGTGCTCAGCTTTTGAAAGAACAGCCCCTGTGTGTCTTGCCTAAGGTTACGCAGTTAGCTGGTGCTTGGGAGCTGGGAGTAAACAGAGCTTTCCTGACTTCCAGGTCCTTGTGCTTCAGTGGTTAAGCAGAAGTTTTTAATGAGCCAATTAAGTCATCAGTTGTTCACAGTCTGCACTTGCTGTGAGAGGTTGGCAAATAGAAGTAACTTTTCTTGCTTAATTGGCTGGTCTGTTTTATTTTGGGAATGTGCTCTACTGATCTACCCATAATATTTATTCTCCAGGTTTTTAATGAGTTTAGAGGGCCAAATCGGACATCTATTTTTTTAATTTATTTACTAATTACTTTCATTCTGATTTTACATCCCATATTTTTTCCTTTTCCAGTTATTAAGAATGCTTTTATTTTTTGCTTTAATCTGTAGTTGCTCGTGCCTAAGTTACTAAGAGGGTTGTAGGGAATTCCCTACATTATTTATAGAAGTCCTTTTTTTTTTTTCTTTCCTAGCTGCAACTACTCCTTTCAGTGCAGATGGCAAAAAGCTTAGCTCTGCTAAGCATTAGTTTTGCAGGTAGAACTTTTTTTTTTTCAAATTTACAGAATGTTAATATGTATTTATGATAATCTGGTTTAATGAAGTTCTTTCCAGCAACATAAAAATACTTGTCAGTTGATAAGAAAGTATCATTGTAGGCCACTCTTGCTTCATGTGAGTAAATCGGGCAAGATCTGATATTTATGGCTGATCCTGTAATTTTCTGTAAGATCCTGGAGTCCTGCTCGGTGTTGGAGGTAACCTTTTTCAGTATTATACCACTGAAAGAAAAAATCAGATGACTTTACCCATTTCTGCAGAATTCTGTAAAAACAGATTTAGTCCTGCATTTGTCAGTTCACATCGAGTTGTTCTGATCCTCAGTCTGAATGCTCCCAGTGTTTAATAGACTATTCTTGTACTTCTACATAAATTTAGGGGATTTTTTTTTTTTTAAAGGAATTAACTGTGGAAGAGACATTCCAAAAGCAAGATAACTGGAGTTAGTGCCTTTGAATAGCATCGTTCAGAAGAAACAAAACCTGCAAAATTTGGTCTGATAATTTTGCTCAAATTTTTGCTCTAATTTTGTAAAAACACCAGTCTCCTCCTCTATTCCTGTACTGTGTTGGAGATCACAGGTAACGGTGAGAACAGCCTAAGGGACAAAGCATTTTAAAGGATGTTCTGTGTATTTGTGTTGTGTGTTTTACTTTGTTGCCATTGCAGTTCTCAGTGCTGGAATACCAATGTTTGACTCCTGCGGTATTGTGCCCGAGTGCTCCTCCTCTCCCTGCCCTCTGAACTAGGCTGTGTGCTCTGGTCGTGCACAGGAAGAAAAGCCTGGAGGAAAGCCAGGTTCTTCTCTTCGTCACCAAGTGCTGAGATGCCAAAGCAGAGGAGTGTTGCCCTATAAGTGAAGCTCATGGGTGGAGGGACATGCCTGCATCCCGTGGAGCAGATGCGGTGGGGAAGGCTGTAGTTGAGGGGTGCAAAGTCTGGAGTTTAGTGCCACCGTGCACTGCAGCTTGCATGGTAGGGTGGACCTCTGGGTCCACATCCCACTCCTTCAGACACCTCAGAGTGCTTTGCTGGAGGGGGTTAGTGACTCAACTGACCTGTCTCTTGCTTTTTTCCCCCAAACACTCTGCTTCCCTGCCCAAGATGTTTAAAAATCTACAGTACTGACTGGTGCTGCGTGAAATATGGGTGGTACTATCCATTAGTACTTTCTGTTTCAGTACAACTTCATTCTGTGTCTTGTTTTAATCACAGAAAATGATGTAGGTTTTGGATACAAAGGGCCTGAGACCTCCCTCCAGAACCGTAACTACAGACTTCATTAAGTACTTTTCCAAAGACTGTAAGATGTTTGTACAGTCTTACAAGCAGTAGGAGCACAAGACTTTGTCCCTTATTTCCACTGTATACCATCACTCAATGAACCACTGGGCTAATCCTTTTGATAGAAAAATTTGCATTCCAGTTTGAAAAAGTTCAACTGAATAAGTAAATGTCCCTGTGCTCTATTTTGTGGGTAGCATGATTAAATTATTCTTCAGAAGACTGTAACAGCAGCAGCGCTAGATCTAATTACAGATGATGAAAGAAGTGAAGTAGCAGAGGTTGCAAGCATTATTCAGGACTCTTAGGTAAAATAAATCAGTGGGCTAATGTCAGATTAGTATGGCAGAAACTTCTGACACAAAACCTTGTTGTTGCAAATGCATTATAAAGTGAAAAACCAATTTTATATATTTATACGTGCACACATATGTATTCATGTTGCTTTGTATTTCTGTTACAAAGGAGTGTTTTTTGTGGTGAGGTTGGCTGATGTCTCGTTCAAATATATCACGCTTTTGGCCTTATGTAAAATCACCATCAATTTAAATAGAGCAAAATTTGCTTCCAGTGGAGGCAATATAATTTAAAAGGATGCTGGAGTGGAGTGACAATGCTTTAATCAAAGCAAAATTTGTTCAAGATATGTCTGTTGATTAGTTTGCATGAGGTAGAACATAATTGCTTTAGCTTTGCCTTTAGAAGAAGAAATTTTATAATTGCTATGGTAACTTTACATCAGAACTAGAACATCTCTATTTCAGAGAAATGGTGTTTATTCAATGGTGTTTGAAACTCCTAGGCACCTGGGATTAAGATGTTTATTGTTTTTGAAAAAGAGTTAATTCTTGTGAATATTCTGTATTGGCCTGTTTCAAATACCAAGGTATTTGTTTCAGTAGCTCGTGCATCCCTGAGAGGCATGGTGTTTCCAGGGAGGCTGTTCAAGATGCAACTGCCTTACACGTCTATTCTGCCTCATCACACCTGTACTCAGTTGGTTTTGTGGCTAAAGGTTGGATTTCTTAGTGGAGCAGCATGGGATTCTGCTCTGAATCTGTTTCAGGTCCACAACTGATACTCAGGAAAAGCAGTTATCCTCTGTATGCCTGTGCTTCCTCTTTAGAAGGTGGGACTAAAGTTTCTTCCTCTTCCACACCCTTTTATAATAAACAAAAAAACAACCTTTATTAGCAATGTACAATAATACATTCTCAAGGTGCAAGTAGAAGATACTGTTAATTATATACAAATGCAGGGTCTCCAGAGGTATCACTATTGTCTGCAAAACTGTTTGTAAACAAAGCATGTGCATGGAGCTGACTTTTCTGTACGCTTCCTTTGTGTGAATCTTAAAAGTGTTAAACCCTTTCTTTTTTCTTTTTTTTTTTCCTAGAAAGAAATGCATTTGAATGTAAGGTACAGACATTTTATTATATAGGCAAATTCTTCCCTGGATGTGTGCAGTCTGTGTTGTGTAGCCACAGGATGAGTGAATTATTCACTTGATAGACAGAAGTAGCTCTTTTCAGCAGAGTGGGGATAATGAGTGGCTGTGGGACTCAGCTGGAGTGCTGGGAACTGGGTAGGATAGGAGAAGGAATTGTTTAGCTCTTTAAGATTGGTCCTGGTACATCTAAAATAACTACAGAAGTAAGAGATCAAAAGATTTACTAAATGATCTTGTTTGTATTGCACAAGCAGAAGTTTTTCTAGTCATTCCCCCCCCCTTCCCAGTTCTGAGCTTCCATTTCTTGATTTAGTGACTGTTCCCTTTTCTTAAAAAAAATTTGTTGAGCAGATAGGTATTTCTAATACTTATCCAAAAAGTCTTTATGATAAGAAAACCCTACAAACAATCTGCCAAGTAGATGACAGGAACCCTTCTTGATATCTGGTGCCAAAATGAGTTGCAGAGAGCAAAACCAATGTGGTAGCTCAGTAATGCTCGCATCTCTTGCAACGGACTTGATGTGGATGCCCATAGTTTCACTGATGCTTTGTATAATTCGTTTTCATGCTGTAGTGCCTGTTCATATGCTTTCATGGTCATTGAAAAGTTTTTTGTAGTACACTTGGGACAGAGATACTCTCTAGTTTACCTCTGCATGGCTGAATACTTAAATCTTTTCATTCTGACTTCACAGTCATCTAAAATTTCCTTGCAAAATATGCTGGTTTCAGAAGCTTGATGAGATCACTTATAGCAAAGAATTAGGTGCTGTGGGAATATTTCTTCCGAGCTGGGAAGACACATAGAGCATGGTGGGAGAAAAAGAGATAACAAAAGAGGAAGGACGTGTTTCTGGGTGGATTGTCTTTGCCTGCACGTATGTTGTTGGACATTTCTTAATTTCCCAGTGCTCCGTTACTGCTCGTGCTGTTGCTGATAATTTTGATTTTGGAGAGTTACTCAGCCGGTATGTTTGGCAGAACGTACAGGTGTGTGTAGGCTGGATCTCCTGCTTAAATAAATTGGCTAGTTTACGTAGTTGCTGCTCTTTCCCTTTCACCTTCAAAGGGCAAGATCTGGCAGGCATTGACAACCTTTTGTAAATACACAGTGATATCAGAAAATTATCTTTCCATTTATCTTTTTCAAAGAATTTGTCTTTTATGTTTGTGAAAAGTCCTTTGTGGAAGGAGGTCCACATTTCGTAGCAGCTTTTCAGCGTTTCTGAAACTTCTGTCTAGGTATTTGCATGGAGTATGCACAAACTTCTACCAGCTTAATTTTATGTAGCTGAGTTACTTCAAAGAGGACCAAAATTCATTTCTAAGTGTTCTGAACAGTGTGCCCTTTCCTAATGAGCGTGCTTCTCTATGCAATGCTATTTGCAGATTACTGAATGCCAATGTAATCTGTTTCATCAGACAACAAATACCCTGTATGGTTCTACAGGTTCGGGAGTATTAATCTGGTTGTGTTCAGTGTTATGCAAATAATTGGGGCACCTCTTTGCACGAGGTAAGCTACTATTGAATAATCACTGGGCTTG
The DNA here is from genome assembly GCA_013400195.1 of Aramus guarauna. Lineage (NCBI taxonomy): Eukaryota > Metazoa > Chordata > Aves > Gruiformes > Aramidae > Aramus > Aramus guarauna. The sequence goes on along the minus strand of VXBL01005506.1, from coordinate 1,186,277 downwards.
GGTCAGCAGAAGGGCTGGAGGTTTGACTGTAAAAGGTTATAGGCTTGTTTGCTCTGTGTTTGCATTCCCTGAAAGGGAATATTTTAGTCTTTGAATTGAAAAAAAAAAAAAAAAAAAAGGTGTTAGACGTTAGGTTCCATTTCCACCCCTTGCAGTCCTATTGTCTTCCAGCCCTCTCCCTGCCTATCCCTAGCTTGAAGAGTTGATTTTTGTCTCTTGTATTTATCCCTTTAGGGTTCTTTGTACTGCTCCCTATTATTCTTTATCCAAGACAGTCTCTCCTCTCATCCCATAGTTTCATAGCTTTTAAGGTTGGAAAAGACTGCTGAAATTAATCTACCTTCTGTATAATGTGTTCTGGAATTTTGCTTTTTCTCATATCTGTATTTTAGGAAGCAGTTTTGTGTAAGGACTCTGAGTGAAAGAGGAATCATCCTTTCAGCTTTTGGAGCTACTTGGCATGCTGTTTATGCCTGTGAGATGGGTGCTTTTCCAAACTGGGGGAATTTGAGTGCTCTGTTTATATGTACTCAAGATACTGTTGGTGTTTCATTATCTTTGAATGTGATCTCTTTATGTCAGCACTGCTTGGTGCAGAAAGTCAGTTGTTACAGTCTGTTATTCCTGTTTGGCGTTATTCCAGATACATGTCCTCTTTGTAACTTGTGTTTTCTTTTGTTCCTAACAGTTTTAAGAACTTTGATTTGGAAGACTCTCAGAAGTGTGCAGTAGACTGGTTGATGATTGGCCCGTCTTCCAAGAGGGAGGAGTACAAAGTGTGTGGATCTTCCATACCTCCGTCTTTCATCTCTGCAAGGGACCATGTTTGGATATTTTTTCACTCAGATGCATCAAGCTCAGGACAGGCTCAGGGATTTCGCCTTTCTTATATTAGAGGTAAAACCTTACAGTTTTGTTGGCTTCACTTATGGTCTCTCTGGCAAAACTTGAAGATGGTAGTATGTTTTTGTTGACAGGAGTCTTGGGCCAGTCTTGATGACTGTAAGGTGTTAGCATGGTAATGCTGATATTATTTCCACTTGGCTTTTTAACAACATTCGTGAAGTACTGTACTGGCCTGACTGATTGACTTGTGACATGCAGGGTAGCAAATGTTAAAAAGTGACATCAGAGACTTCCAAAAGTTTTGATACTGACTTTTTTTCTCCTTTCCCTCTTTCACAGGAAAGATAGGTCAGGCTGTATGCCAGTCAGATGAATTCCGTTGTGGAAATGGAAAGTGTATTCCCAGTACCTGGAAGTGTAATTCCATGGATGAGTGTGGTGATAACTCAGATGAGAGAAACTGCACTGTCCCTCCAACAGAGCCTCCGTCCAGCATCTGTCCCTCAGGAATGTTCCAGTGTAGCGCAGCCCACTCCACCAAGTGCTTGATGAATGAGCTGAGATGTAATTCAGTTAAGGACTGCAGCGATGGTTCGGATGAAGATAATTGTCCTGATCTTTCCTGTGGCAAAAGGCTGGGTAATTTTTATGGATCTTTTGCTTCCCCGGACTTATTCCGTGCTGATCACAGCAGATCAGACCTTCGTTGCACATGGTACGTGGACACGCAAGATAATCGACATGTTCTGTTGCAGCTTGATTTGCAGTTAGGCTACAATGACTACGTAAAGGTGTATGATGGTATTGGAGAAAGAGGTGATAAATTAATGCAAACATTTTCGTACCACAACAACAGGCATTCAGTGAGCGTGGAGTCATCAAAGGGCCAGCTCACTGTCTCGTATCATGCCCGCTCCAAGAGCACTGGCCACGGGTTCAATGCAACCTATCAGGTGAAAGGCTATTGCCTTCCTTGGGAACATCCTTGTGGCAGCGATGAGGAGTGTTTTACAGATAAACAGCACTGTGATGGCTGGTGGCACTGTCCAAATGGCAAGGATGAGGAGAACTGTCCCGCTTGCCAGAAGAACGAATACCCATGTGAAGGAAACAGTGGACTTTGTTACTCAATACTTGACCGCTGTAATAACCAAAAGAACTGCCCAGATGGCTCGGATGAAAAAAACTGCTTTACTTGCCAGCCAGGAAACTTCCATTGTGGTACAAATCTGTGCATCTTTGAGACTTGGCGCTGTGATGGCCAAGAAGACTGCCAGGATGGAAGCGATGAACATAACTGTCTGGTGATCGTTCCCAGGAAGGTCATCACAGCTGCTCTGATTGGGAGTCTCGTGTGTGGCTTGCTGCTGGTGATAGCACTGGGCTGTGCATTTAAATTATATTCTTTGAGGACCAGGGAATACAGGTAAGTGTCTTGCTTTTATGAGGCTTTAGTAGCTGTTGGGGTTTTTTCCTTTTTGCTTTAAAGGAAAAAAAGTCGATTGTTAACCAGAGAATTTGCAAAATACTGTGAAATGAATCCAAGGAATTGATGACAATTACATAGCAGTCACAGCATTAGGCTTAGAGAAGAGCAGTTAAGATTTTCAGAAGCAATGAGGGGAACATCAGCTCTTCTGTGGTCTATGAGAAATACACACTTATTGTACAGCCTGGCAGAACCTGTATCTAACTTAAATCAAAACTGTTTTGAGCAGTTTCCTCTCCCACCTCCTCCTCCTGCAGTAAAACCCTTGCGCTGCCGAAATCTGAACGCTGAACTGTTACAGCGATGTCTTTACTGAATTTGAACTGAATAACACTCCCCTGCTCTCCCTAAATCTCTAGCTCTCAGTTCTACTAAGCAATGTGCTGCTGTGGTGGGGCCTGTTCTGAGCTGGAGTTGTTTACTCCACTGTTCCCATCGGTGTGCACCATGCCCCGTTCCCCCAGTCCCATATGCCTTGCTGTACAGATTGTGTGTGTGTGTGTGTTTCGTGTCTGTGTGTTTGTGCAAGCCTGGTTCTGCCCTTCGGGAGAGAGTCGTGAGGGACTTTCTGAAGCTCGACTCTTGTCATGTACACCAGCTCTGTGCAGTGCTGCTGACACCGTTTGTGTTCTCAGCATTCTGAAAGAGAGTGCTTTACATTCTCTCCTGATCCAATCTGCATGATTAAGGAGCTGGAAACCAGCCTCTGTGCTATGTTGGGAACCTCGGTGCCTCGGTTCTGGCAGGAGAGCCAAAGCTCTCTGCAGCTGCAAGCTGCCCCTGTTGTGTGATTGTTTCCAGTTCTTAATGTTGTCTTTTCCAAAAATAACCTTTGGGCCCTCGCTGAACAAGTTACCACTGTTACTAGCGTAAGCTGGCTGATTGAAAAAACTTCAGTTGCCACAGAGTCCAACCTGGGACTGCTCCAGAAAGTTTATTGATTTGATTCCCTGATGCTTACACCCTCTACTCCTACTCCTTTTGTTTATTTTAGCATCCTGATAAGATTTTCACAGAGCCTAGTTGAAGGTTTGTGTTTTTGCTGCACTGCTTTTATATATTAACGTCAGGGAGGCAGGACAAACTGACTGTTACTTCTCTTCCATGTCTTCCCTCCAATTCTACTTCCAGAGCATTTGAGACCCAGATGACGCGACTTGAGGCAGAGTTTGTGCGGCGGGAAGCTCCACCTTCCTACGGGCAGCTGATTGCACAAGGACTTATCCCGCCAGTCGAAGACTTCCCTGTGTACAATGCATCGCAGGTGTGGAGACACGAGTGCCCGTGAACCTATCAGCAGCCAAACTGCTATGAATTAGATAGAATCAGTCTGGAATTATGTTCTTTCAGTAGCTGTGCTAATTATATGAAGTCATATAAAAATGTATATGTTTTACTTGGAGCTGAAGAACCACAGTTATGCATCTTGATGCTGCGGGTAGTTTTGAACACATTAAATGTGTTTGGTAGGGAACGGCAGTGAGATAAGCACATGCTGTTTTGCTGTACATCAAGATAGAATGAACGGAGACAGAGAGAAAGGTCAGAAAATAAACAGAAAAAGGCTTTTCAAGCTGAAACTGTAAATGTGCCTGAAGTGATAAGAAAGTAAGGTCTCCAGCAGTATTTTTGGGAAATTCGTGGATTATTTTTCATTCACAAATACATTACACTGGGAAGCCATTAAGTGATTCTTCCATTTCATTGCTGAGTTCTCAAAAATCTCCTGTGCACTGTCAAAAGTATCCAACTGTGATACAGTTTCTAGTGTGATAAAGCTCTTGTAGTTTGTTACTCAAGTGGAGAAGTAGTTTGCCTTGGCCTTTCTTCTCTGCTGTTGTCATCCGCTTTTGAGGATCCTCTGCTATTGCTGGTGATAGAGGACTCAGTGGTCTGCAGTCTGGGTCTTTGCTGATGATCTGATCCTGTAAGTGCATCTTCCTGGGCAGACAAGTAGAGCTTAAACTCGTAAAGGAGACACTTTAAGGGAGAGCCTTTTGGTAAAGGCAGAGCTGCCTTTGGTATTCTTAAATAGTTCATTAGAAAATATGCGTTTAACAAGGAAGCATAGGGATCAAGTCGGAGAATTCTGATAAGGTGCAGATATTAGTGGAAAGAACAAGGTTTAGGAGAAGTCTTTTGAATACGTGTGAAATAATAGTTTGTTACATCTGTGTTACAGGCTTCTGTGCTGCAGAACATTCGAACAGCTATGAGGAGGCAGATGAGACGACACTCGTCACGACGGAGCTCGTCTCGGCGACGCTTGGGCAGGCTCTGGAACAGACTCTTCCACAGACCTCGGGTGAGAGGACAGATCCCACTCCTGACGCCTGCCCGCACTTCACAGACTACACTGGGTGATGGAATCATCAACCGTGCTGATGGGACGATTCGGAGTTCTCCACCTTCCCCCGAAGGACCTAGTTTAGAAGCAGATGCCCACGGCCAAGCTAGGGGTTTACAAGAAGCTGGATGTAGCAGTTTGCAGCCAGAGACTGAAATCACAGAGCCATCACCTTCAAATGTCTTACCGAATACTTGCACAGCTGCACATGCAGAGCCTGAGACTGGACACACCGATAAACCTTTAGGTGCTGAGACCTCTGGCAGTGAGCTTAAGCAGTCCAGTAAAGTGGATTCAGGAAAGGCTTTCAGAGATCCTTTGTCTGAAAGTGTTACAGAAACGATCCATGGAGGGTCAGCATCCAGGAGGACTGTCCCAGAGGACAGTAGTTTAAGTAGAAGTCATCCGCTGAGTGAAGAGCCATGTAGGTTACCCTTAAAAAAATGGGAGTCTGCTTATTCAGACAGCCCTATGAATGTTCATTTCCAAGTGGATGGACAAAACCGATGTTGCCCTAACTCATACCGGGAGGAGCCTTTGGGTATTCATGCAGCTTGTTGCCATTCTGTGGAAGTGCCAATGTTAGAGTCCTCTACTCCCCTCTCTGAAATCAATACCAGTGATGATGAATCTTTACTTGTTTGCTAATAAAAAATTTTGTTTTGGCCCTGTAAATTTTGTAACTTCATTGTTTATATGACAGTGCACTTTGATGATAGGTGGTATGTCTGTGCTCTCAACTTTGTCTCTTAAAACCAGTGTGCTTTAACCCCCCAGGGAGTACAGTACAAGACTAAATGGGACAAGTTTTTGTCTTTGTTGCTATTCCTGAAACTCCAGTGGGGCAGAAATAGGCCAGTATGCGATGTCAGGGGCTGGGAGAGCAAGAATGTGTCACTGCAGGTTGGGGGAATCTCCATCCTCTGGTGTTCCTTCTGTGCATTTGTTCACTCTGCATTCAGGGAGTTAGTGTTTCTTTGCTTTTCACGTGGTCTTACTGAAACTAGAGAGAACTCTCTTGGAACCCGGGGCAGGCACCAGTCATTGTAACTATGATTACTAAACTAGAAATGATATTGTTGTCTTTTTAGACATCATAATTTAATTAAAATTTAATAATTTTAATTACAGTTACTTAGAAGGAAATAAAATCCTTTGTAGCTTCCTCTTTATAGAAATTGTTCACTTCCTTTGCTTCCTTCAGAAATGTTTTGATGGCCATATGCACCTTGAGGCATCCACTGAAACCCAAGTTTCTGCGTAGAACGCCCGGAATGGTACCAGGTGTCTTATCTGCTACAGCTTTGTAAGAAGAGACTAGCCGTGTTCCGTATAAGCGGAGTGCATTGAAGCCCAGTTGCAGCAATATTTCTTTTTTGTGTTGTCCTATGTTACATTCTCTTCAGAGTGATGTTGTGAAGGTTTTCTACCTACCCTCTTTTTCCCCGCCTCCCTTCTGTTTTCAGGGACTTTTATGATTATAACACTTTGGATGTGCCCTGAAGGATATTGAGGCTTCCCAGCTCCTGTGGTTGCAGTAGGAAGCACTGAGCACTTGGTAACTGTCAGGATCAGACTTCTATTTTATTTTGAAATAAAATTTGCTTCATAAGTTTGCTTGTAAATCTGCTACCTAGGTGCAGATGTATAAATAATTTTTTTTACTTTTTATTTTCAGAGATTTTTTTCTTTTAAGAACCGAAATAGATCCGTGCCATTTTCAAAGCTGCCACTGTGTGGATTGTACAAGGCTTAAATATAAACTGGTGCCGTTTTGGTTTTTAGGGTGCAATTAAAAGCAAGCAAGTTATCTACCTGGAAGAAGGGTGACGTTGCTTAACGAGGAGTGACTCAGTGCAGAATGACAGAACGTGACAGCGTGATAGCTTGGCCCTGTTCTGATGGCTGGGGTGTTGGCCGGGCTCCCCCATGCTCTAACAAGAGCTCTGCTTCATTTCCCCTGTGATGCAGTGATAAACTAAAATGCTTTATACAGGAATTAACAAGGAAGTTGGTGCTGCTGCTCTGTAAATACCCAACTGCTCTGAAGCCTGTTTATTGCTGTAGGAATTCAAGTTGCCCAAAGTTATTAACTGAACTTGTAAAATTGAGGTGGACTTCGGCATTTGTGAACCTGGGCTCTGCTGTCCACAGGACCCTCCTGGCTGTAAAGGCAAAAGGGCTTTCACCGTGAGCAGTTAAGTTTACATCAAAGTGTCAAAGATTTTTTTTTTTTTTTCCTTTAAATGGGCTGTATTTTGCCCTGGATCTTTTACTAGGACTCACTTTGGGGGAGTGCCTTAAAGAGAAGGAATAGGACTTTGGCTTTACTGAAATGTAAATTGAATTAAATTGCAGTGATTTTTTTTTTTTTTTTTTTTTTCCCCCCTCTTCAGTTGCAAACTGGTTTCATACTGTGCATTCCAGAGGCAGAAGATTCAGATTCCTTAAGGGCACTAATAGCAGGAAGGGCTTGTGGCAAAATGTGTAACAAGTAAGAGTCATAGTTACATTAAAAAATACAGCTCACTCATTTTTTTCCAAGTGCTTTTGTGATCAGAATTCATTTCATCAAAGGAAATGTAGTTTTGAAAGAGATATTGCTTTCAGAGTATTTGTAAACATTTTAGATACATTCCACATTTGCAAGGCCATGCACTGTAGTCATTACACTGCCAGGGTTGGTTGTTTTCATCTAAGGCTACAGGTTTTAGTGTTTTGGTTTGTTGTTTTTTGTTTTGGGTTGGTTTGTTTTTTTTTTTAAAGGTAATTTTAAATACATAGAATTGTATGTATAAAGCAGTTAATTATAATTGGGAGGAAGATTGTATTTCAAGGTTAATGTGCAGATATGAAGAACCTTAGAAATGTGTCTATTTAATTGTGTTACAGAAATGTATTTCTATAATACAATAATGTTGATCATACTATGCCTTAAACTATCACCACTGTAAGGCTCTTAAAGTGGAAATACGTACTTCAGAATACTGCTATATTTTGGGAACAACCCTGAACAGCTAACACTGTATTTTATTTTAAGATGTATAACTTCACATAACTTCTTACATGTATTATACATATGTTGTGTACTGATCCATTTGGTAACTCAGTGGAAATGTCATTGAGAAGGTTTTATTTTTAGAAACTTAAAAAAATCCAGGTTAATGAAAATTTGCCGCTTGAAGCGTACAGAAATGTTCACAGCCCTCACTACTGGAATTTATAGCCTTGCATCAATGAGAGATACGAGCCTGGTGCTCTTCGTAAGCTCCGAACTTCTGCGTGCTGCGAGGCAGTGTTCCCTCCCCGCTCCCCTAGCGCTCCTTCCTTGGAGGGAAGGGTCACAAATTCACTGTTATCTTTGCAGAAGAAATCTCTGTGTGTGCACTGCGAGCACAACCAGGTGCGTTGCAGTCCTGGAACGTCAGTGCCTGCGGAACCCACAAAGTCTGCCTCAGCGTATGCCTGCCCTTCCTCCAGCTCTTGTAGGCGTTAAGCAGTGAATCAACCATCCTCCAAGACACCTAAGGTCTGTTCCATGTAAGCTGCCTCCTTGTATTCAGAACTAAAAATTAAAAAAAAAAACAAACAGCCCCCCATGGGAAACTGCTGCTATGCCAGACATGTGAACAGGAAGAGGTCATTGTTACATTTCTTTGCTCAGTGGAAAATACCACACTTGAATGACTACACAACCTAAAGTTAACCAGCTGATAAACTTGTTAAAATTTTCTTATTTTAATAATGCTTTTCTGCACTCTTTACAGATTTTTGTAGACAGAAAGGAAACAAAGTATTTAAGATAGCTTCCTTTTCTTAAGATACAAAACTCCCCTGTCCAATCGGCCAAAAAAAACCCTCCCTAAAAAAAATGTCTGAATAGAGCAGAATACTGACACTGGTTTAAGAAGAATGGAAGCTCACAGCAGCATTAAGGGAAAAGTGACCCACTTATGTTTTTTCTTACTGCTATTAGAGCACAGGGAGTATTTCTGTTTGAAATTCTGACAACTTTCAGCTTGTGTATGACTCTGTAATGTCCCTTATGTGTACTTTGTTTTCTTTTTCTATTCTGTGCTTTTTTTTTTTTTTATTTCCAAGTTGTATATATTCATTTAGATACAACATTTTGCCATAACGTATGTACAAGTATATGGTTCAGGTATGGCATCATGGTTGCCAGTGTCTGCTGGTTCCTGGACAATGATACTAAGCAAGTAAGATGCTGGGCATCATCGTACTTTGCTCTTGCTTTGGATCTCTTAATTTTTAATAAAATTTCACGTGCCCGGAGACAGTGGGTTTCTGACTGTCACTGTTAACGCCAAAGATGGAGGGTGCCTAAATTGTACTCCCCCAGCCTTTGACTCTGACTTGTATTGGCATATGCCAACCCGTGGCTCAGTGTGTTGATGTGAATATGAAGGTGTGTGTGTGTGGGGGGGGGATGTTGGGTTTTGGTGGTTTTGTTTCTTCTTCCCCCCCTTGCTTTTTCTGGTAGCTGAAGCTGTGGAGGTGCATCACTTTTTTAGATAGTACGTGTGAAATCTTAGCACTAGCAATTCACTGTTGTATATACCTGCCTTTAAAATGCATGTATGCATATACCCCAAATAACAAAAAGAAGCCCTGAAGTGTATGACTGTTTAGGTGGTTAAAAAAAATAATTCAATCATTTCTGCAGTACAGCCTCTCATTCCCATTGCTGAGGGCAATGCTGGTTTTGCTGCTGCTCCCCCTCCCCGGTCGGTGCTTTGGAGGTACCACTGGTGCTGTCCTGCTGTTTTTCAGCAGAACGTGGAGGCTGAGTTATTTTGTGTTGACAGAGATTTACTCTACAGACTTGGAAAGCTTTATCTGTGTTGAAGAGAACTGAACAGACTTTATGGTCAATGAGATTTATCCGTAGCCATGAAGGATGGGAGAACACTGCTTGGTGCAGAGGGATGATAGCTCCTAACCTAGTAGAAGGAGTGTTTGCTTTGCTTCATCATGAAGTGCTGATTCAGCCGCAATGATAGCGGCACAAGCAGTACTACTACAAACCATATCCTGAGGTAAGTGAGGCCGAAATGAATATAGCCCATAAAATGGAAATAGAGTAATAAATGATACCTGTGCATTTGCAGCAGTTTGTTGGCAGCCTGTGCAGTGCAATAGGTATGTCTTACAACAAACTAAAGAGCTAAGTCCAAAAGCCTTGAGGGAATTACATACTTTTTAATCAGACCCTTCTCTGAGAGGGAGAACTGCTTTTGCATGTTTAAGATTTTTGGTTTTGCAGGAAACCGAGTTTTAATCTCCCAGGCAGGCGCTAGGATTTAAAACCCCGTACAAACAACAATCTGCCTGGAGCTGGCAGGCAGCAAAGCCGGTCTCATCGCCGGTCTCTTGTCAGTCTCTTACCCCAGCAGACCGTCGGCGAGGCCGTCCTCCCCTTTCCAGATCTGGCTCTTTGTTCTTGGCTACAGGGACGACACGGTGGCCGAGGCTGGTGTGAGTGCTGGAGGGTTACGTTTTATTCCCTCTTCATTCCGCATGTCTTCTGCCTTACGATGCCTTCTAGGTCTCCCTCCCTCCTGTCGCTATCTCTTGCCTTAGGACTTTAAGACAAATTTGGTTTTGGCCTTTCAACATCTCTTGGTCGCTCTCTAACCCTTTTCCTTGGATTTTCTTTTTTCATTTGTCCAAGTGCAGAAGGTTCTCGTTGAAGTTAGAGCACTGGGGAGAAGCGTCAGGCCGGAGGGGGGAGGTTTAAAAAGCCAAAGAGGCTTTGCCTGTATTCACGTTTGGACTCGGAGGTGGAGGCAGGGCACACCCATCTGAACTCGAAAGCTTTAGGAAAACGCAAATTCTAAGTAAGGTTTACCCTTTTTTTTTTTTTTAATTTTCATTTATGACACGTACTTCAATATCTTTCATAAACCTCCTCAGGAGATGAATAATTGCTGACTTCTTGTCATTCAGTGCTTGGTTCAAAAGGGCTGGAGAGCAAACTTACTTTGTTTTTAAGGTTTCGAGAATTCCCAAGTAAGAGAGTGAAACATGAGAAATAGCTTGACAAAGGCCTCTGCAAATGAAGCATGAGACAGCACGTTTGCTGGGGGTTGTTTGTTTGTTTGTTCATTTGTTTGCTTTCCCCTCAAAGATGAGTCATTTTATTTGGCTTCAGCTCTTTGGCATGGAGAGGCACATTTGCTTCCACAGCATTAGCTTGTTCACGGAAAAGCAGCGGCCGCGGGCTCTGTCCCAGGCTTCCCAACCCACCGCAGCTCCTCGCCAGGCGACGGCCGGGCTCTTTGGAGCCGCCGGCTCTAGGCCGGGGCCGAAGGCTGGGTCAGGGTTGCGCTTTCGGAAGTGACTGAGCATGGCTAATGAAATCTGGTCTGCGTATTTTTTGATGCATTTTTTTGTAAAGATGCTTCCAACTCAAATGTATTATTAAATACGCAGTGACTCATCAATCCTTCTTGAGTCGGATGAAAGCTCTGAACTGACACGAGTCTCTTTCCTTGACCTTGCTGAGATCCAGCCCTTCTGGTTTATGTACTAACATGAACTGAAAACAACCAAATCCCTTATCGCGTCGATGAAAGCGCCTGAGAGCAGCCGGGCCAGCAGCAGCACCTCTGCCTCGCTCTCCCCGCGCTGCCCATCGCTGCCCACCCAGCTCCCGTTTCCCTCTGAACGTCGTCTCACCGGGGCGAGGGACTGACTTCCCAGGCTCCGCTTCGCGCAGTGGTGTCCTGAGCTGTTGCTGCTTTTCTCGAGACTGTGCTAATGCAGAGAAGAACAGGCAATACATCTTGGATTGACTTTGCATTAAGCTCACCTACAGGGATGCTCTTGTTACCACTTGCATTATCTCCTTGTCCCTCTGAAATTCTCTGAACGCTGTATTGTTACCAGCGCTAAAAGAATAAACAGCGCAGAGTATTTTTCTGTATTACAGCCTCTAACGTTTTATGCTACATGAATATAGTAGAATATAATATATAGTCTTTCATAGTATCACATCTCTTTTAAAGCTTTGTTTAAACTCCTTGCTTTTCCGTACCGCGCATCACTTGGCATGCCTCTTGTGTCAGCTGTCTCGAGGTTTTTCTGTTGTTCAGTGGGCTTCACAACACAAGCGATTATGTCTCCTTTGGGCCCGTTGCCTCATCTTTTGGAAAAATCACACTTACACGGGGTTGAGCACCCTACGAAATTTCATTTACCATATTAATTTATCTTTCTAGTTCTGTAGATTGATTTCTATGGTTAGAAATTGTACCTGTTAGGAACTAACTTTTGCAAACCTGTAAAATTAATATACGTGACGTTGGGAGCACAGGTGAAGTTGTTCCTAAAAATGAAATAAGACATCGTGGAACACCTTTAGGGGATCTGTATGTAATTCGAAGATGAGATCTACTAAACCATGCTGTTCTAAATTCAGCCTTCTGATTTAAGGCCAAATGTTGGTTGTTTTAAAGCATGGCAGTATAATCAGGGAAAATTTGAGCCTAATCCAGTTAACAACTATAAGGCAATTGGTCCTTTAATTTTGCTTTTGTTTTCCTTAAACAATAGCCAAGGAAAGCCTTGGTAGCAGTTACAGCATATTATTATTATTATTATTATTATTACCACCACCTTTCTCATTACCATAGAGACTCGTCGTCTCAAGAGCTGCACAGTTTCTGTACTGATTTCCATACCTTAATTGTTTAAACAAACAAAAATAAAACCACACCAAAACTTAGCAGTTCTGAAAGCAATCATTGTTGCTGGTGCTATAATACATTTAATTTTCCCACTAGATAATAGAGTTATTGAAAAAATCTGTTGGAAATTATACCACAGGAAGTGGATTTTGAACTATGGAAAATAAGACTCAGTGCCGAGAGCTTCTGCCATGGGTTAAATGTTCAGGTGCTGTTCAGCCAGCAGAAACAGGGGAGGTGTGCTGTTTAATGGGAAAAAAAAAAAAAAAAAAAAAAAAAAAAAAAAAAAAAAAAAAAAAAAAAAAGGGAAGCTGAATAGATAGGATTATCATGAGCAAACTTTATATATTCAGAACTATTTAAAATGTGGAATCTCTTTACATGTGTGCATATGTACACACAAACCCACACCTTTTGCTTCAGCTAAATGTGTATTTTAATCTCTTATAATTAAGAGCTTTATACAAAGAGAAGAGTGTAAGTTGTGTTTCTTTTGAGTGTCCACCATCTGAAAGTTTGGAGAGAGATGGGTAGATATTTAAAAATAAAAATACTTCTGAATGATGAATTGTCTTGGAAAGATATGTTCTTTGAACTCGCTCCTTATTTTGAGTCTAGTCTTAAATCTTTGTAGAGCACGTGGTACTCGACAAACTAGGAGATTAATGAAATCTTGATTTTTGTACCAGGGCCTGTAACACATGGAAAGATGCTTTTAAAATTAAATTCACATGGCTGTTACCAAGGCTACTGAATGTGATAGGTTTTGTTTTCAAAAGTTGTAAAAGAATAGCAGTGATTCAAAATATTGCTCGGAGCTGTTCTCACATTTTGCATTTTCAGAAGATTCTTTGGTGCAAAAGTGGCCATATTGCTTCAGCAGCCAATCTCTATATATTAATTAAATATGTGAACTAGATTTTTTCCTAGTGTTTGCCACAAATAAAACATGCAAAACACTTTCTAAAGAGCATCTGATGTGAGAATGATTTAGGCTCCTTACTTGGCTGAGCCTAACTGAAGTGGGGAATCTGTCTCTGAAGCGATGTGAAATCACCTGACACTTCAGTAAAAAGGAGAAACATCGGGCTTTGTTCCCCTGTTTCCCTTAAGTTCCCACTGCTGAGCCCGCTGCGAACCCCGCCGCATCTCTGTCCTGCCCCGCCGGCACCTGGATGGTGCTGAGCTTCACGCAAGAGCCCCTGGGCGGTGCCATCCGCTCCATCCCCTCCGGGATACAGGAGCCCAGCTCTGCCTTTGCAAAAATGTTGAAAATTAAGATACTTGAGATTTTTATGGCTACTTCTGTACCTTTTTTTCCTTTGTGTCACCAAATGATGTCTGAACAGTCAAGCAGACTGTTGATTTTGTGCCCTTTCCTCTCAGGCTGGCCCAGGCTGGCGAGTGCTCAGCACAACGACAGAGCTGGCCGCGCCGGAGCTCGGGTGCGCGACGGACACGCTGTGGTTTTGCAGGTATGTGGAGGGACCATCCTTGGGATCGTAACTCTGAAAGCTCACGTGTTAGGTGGGGATTGACCCCAGCCAGGGACAGCAACAGGGATTTTCCTGCTGACATGGCTGTCCCACGATCTCCTCGCTTTCTCTTGGTTTCTCCACTTTGATTTTGTGTTGGGAGCTGCCCTACTTTTGAAAAGCCTAAATCTGTGTGTCTCTGATGGACCCTCACGGCTGCTAAAATCAGTATTCCAGAGCTGTATCTGTGCTGCTTTGCCCTGCTGAGCAGGTACGCTGCCAGAAGAAAACAACCAGCGCCTTATTTTATATTTTATTTCTTTTCTTTGTCTTTTTTTTTCTTTTTTTTCTTTTTTTAGGGAAAAACTAAAAGCTACAGATGCCATAAAGGGTGTAGCTCATTTTATGGGCTTCGTTATTGGAGCTCTAAAAACTTTTTCTTTTTCTTTTCTTTTTTTTTTTTTTTTTTACAGAAAAACTTTTTGCAAAAATCAGCATGTAAACAAGAAGCCACTTCGGCCTCAGAGGCCACGTCGTTATTTCCTCGCGGCTGTTTCGCTCGCTGGTCGCCGAGAGCGGGCCGAGGCTGCCTCCTCCTCCTCAGCACCTCCCCCCTGAGGGTAGACCACAAAACACAACTTCTGTCCCCAGCAGGTCATGGACTCTGTGAAGAGCAAACGGGCGGGTGGTTAATGGCGATGCTCAAGCTCTTCTAAACAAAAGCGCGATGCCGGGCCGATGCAACCTGTGAGCAAACGCGCATCTCTCGACCCTGCCGCACAGCCGACCGCCCCTCCAGCACTCTTCATCTCGGGCTCAGCCCCACAGCCGGGTTTAAACGCGCAGCAGGGGCAGGTTCAGCCTGGGCAGCTCGCGGGTGCCCACCCACAGCCCTTCCCTGGCCCTTCGCGGGGCTGCCCGGTGCTGCGCACGGCAAGCCGGCGGGGCCGGGAGGGGACGGCTGCCGGCCATCCTGGCACGGCGTCGGGCCTGCGGCAGCGGTGGGGACGGCTGGTCCTGGGGAGCTGCTGGCAGCGGAGCCCCGCCACAGCCCGTGGAAACTGCCCGGTCAGAGCAGAGGGCCTGGTTTGCTTCTCTGAAAGTCTTCACCTCGGAGCAACGCAAGTAAAGGCCAACGCAACCGACACATAAAAGACGCAGGTGCAGTTTTAATTTTATGTGAGTGATAAAGTAAGGGTTGCTTATCGTTAGAGTATGAAATAATGCATCATGCCGTGCGAGGCTTGTGCACTGGGACGTGCTGGTGGCAAAGTGGGAGAAAAGCACGGCAGCTGGGAGGCAAAGCTCCCGGCCGCTTGTTAGTCCTTTTGTGATAGCTCGTTTAGTCTTTGCTTAACGTTACTCCCCCGTGCATCTGCTCCAGGACAGGCTGCTGCGAGCGAGCTGAGCGGGTGGGGGGATGCACAGGGGCACGAAAGGAGGCAAACGTGCCCAGGAGCGAGAAAAGCAGCTGCCGGAAGGCAGGCGCTGCCTGGCCACAGAAATGCCGCTGAAGCCCAGAGCCACTTGGTGCCCAGGGGCTGCCTGTGACCGAGGGCGGTGGTCAGGCTCGCGCGGGCGGATCCCTGGCTGTTTCAGTGCCCGTGCATCGGAGGTGAGGCAGATCCCTGCAGAACTGAGCACAACCAGCCGCCCCAGGAGCGCAGCGAGGCACCGCGGCACTGGCTTACCTATTAGCCTATTTACACACTTTGGTTTATTTCTCCAGTAGACTCCAAGAAAAAACACTGGCACTCCAGTTAAAATGATAATGAGTCCAACTCCACAGACAACCGGCTCAGAGTATAAGCTGAAGATCAGCAGAAATGCCCAAAACGCCAGGTAAGTGATGGGGATGAGGAGATTCACCTGCCAGGAGAGAGCAGAGCAGAGCACGACTGTGCAGAGCAACAGCAGCGGCCAACCGGTGGCGGGGGGCTGCGGGGGGCTGCAAGCAGTGCTGCGGCTTCAGGACCCCCGGGACATGGTTTGAGACCTTAAAGCACTATCACTACTTCTGGAAATAAATGGTTCTTCAAAACAGGAGGATGGAGAGCTTGGTGTGCCCGTCCCACCCTTTGCATCACCACTGCAACCGAGAGATTCAGCTTTAACATTGTCACCTTGATAGGTCTGAAGATTTTGGGTTTCTTCCAGCGTAACACGATCAAGCCTATAATTGTCACTCCGTAGCAGAGGTAGTTAATAAATGACACGTAGTTGATTAGCGTGTATGTGTCTCCAACGAGCATGATGATAAGAGTGGCCAAACACTTTAAAGAGAGAAGCATAGATTTAATTGAGTCATTACTAGAAAAGGTAGCTTAAAAACAATAGAACCAAGCGATAAACCATAAAAGCAGTTAAACTCCTTTTGTTTACGGCCCCCGCTGGGCATCTGCTGCCTCCTGCGGTTCGGTGCATTATCCCTGAGCTGTGCCAGCGGGGCTGGGGCTGAATGGGGATTTGGGGTTATTCGGGGCATGCTGAAGCCCGAGAGCAGCGGGTCTGTTTATAAACACCTCGGGGTGCTGGCAGAGGTGGTGCCGCTGCCCATGGCCGGGCAGGCAGGGCTGGGAGGACCGGGCAGAGCTCTCTGTTGCCCCACTCCATGCATTTCTGTTGTGTGTTTTACAAGGTATTGAACCCTATGATGAGGACTTCCAGCAAAAGAGGGATTTCTTGCAGACTAACGTGTTGTGGTTGGTGCACTGCGTTGTTGCAGGTGCCCTGTATATTATAAAGAATAAGAGCTTTGCCCTTTCCCCCTGCCGGCCCACAGCTCGTGCTGCAGATGACTGGCATCATTAATCTCTTGAGCATTGCTCGTGTTTGGAAACCAGCAGATGGATGGTGGAAATTTCCATGCCTACGCTCGCTTGTTTGTACCGTATGTCTGCGTAACTCTGTAAAGCCGGGAGACCTGGCTCAAGGGCCAAGGAGTTGGTCCTCGGGTCCCACACCCCTGCCTGTCGGCGCTCCAGAAGCTGAGCAGCACGTGAGCCCCTGCCTGCACCACGTACCAGTCCTACCAACATCTGCTGGTGGCCAGAGCCTGAGGGAAACTAAATATCCAAATCCCTCCAGAGAGGCTCAGGATCTGGGGCTGTGTTACTCCAGGGTCTCTTTTTGCTTATGTCCCTTTAGCTTAATTAGCTGTTTGAACAGAAAATGCTCTTGGGAGGGAGGGCTTTGGCACCACCGGCACCGGGAGTTACGCTCCGCTGCAACCCAATGCCCCTTTGGTCCCTCTGTTCCCCTGTTCAAAGCCTCACAGGCTTGGCGGGGGTGGGTGGTTTCAACACATTGAGCAGTCTCACTGCAAAATGGATTTAAAACAGGACAGTGTTTTGTATCGATGTCATAGCACATGTTCCTTGCTTTCCTCTTTTCTCCTTTTTTCTGACAGGCGCACGGTGTCATACACACAGAAGACCCTCTCCTGCCACTAACGGGTTTTGCAGCGACGCTGCCCGGAGCGATGAGATTTCACGCGTGGGTGACGCTGATGTGTCAGATCTGCTCACGGCGTGGGTGTGATCCCCGAGTGGTCCGAGGCTGCAGAGGGGCGTGCTGCTCCCCCCAAGCGCCTGGCCACAGCCTCGGCACGGAGGTGGGAGAGCCGGCCCCTCCACGCTGTCTTGCAAAAAAATCCCCAGTCTGTTTATTTTACATTTAGCTCGGCCCCTTGATTTCTGAAAGGATTAGTAAAAATACAGGTCTTGCTGGTGATGTTAAAAGGGCCTTTCTCCATGTACAAAGAAACCTTTCTCCATGCAAAGAGCTCCGTGTGATTCATTGGAAGAGAAAAAGGAACCTGATGCATTAATTAGGTTTGCCTAAAGTCTGACCCAGTTTGCTATTGTAGCTGCCTACACTGTATTATTTTTATATTTCCATTTGTTAAGAAATTAATATTTCCTAGCAGCATTTGATATACCCTGAGCCGCATTAAAACGCCTTCCAGTGATGAGCTGACACGCAGCGTTGGTTCTGTGGTCTGCACTGTAATTCAGGGGATGCTCTGAGCTGAGCGGGGGCTGGCGTCCGCCCGATGGGGGGCCAGCTCAGCGCAGGCAGCCACTCGTGTCAGGGCTGTCTCACAGCGAAACAGCCTCTGCAACTGAGGGTGTGATTTCAGCCGCTGTATTTTTAAGGACAAAGGAGCTCTGCTGCATCGGCACCAGCGGAACGCAGCTGCCCAGCAGGAGCCCGTGATGGGGCCAGAGCTGGTGGGGCTGCCCGGGGCAGGACAGACCGAGGGCAGTTTACCCCAAAACCCTGCATGGGCAACACGCAAGGTGTTTGTGATGGTGCACTAAGTCCCGGGAATGCTGTAAAGCCTCAGCTACAAGGGTGTTTTGTCACAGAAGTGCAATGTGCAGGAGACTTATTGGTGAAATTTAGTCTGGATATATCGTGCCAGAATTGCTGTTCGAGCTGGGAGACACATAAATGTGCATTTTCCCAGTGCACCTGGGATCACACCTTCCTAGTGCGTCTGGGATCAGACCTTCCCTGTTTTGATACCAGTAGCAAAGCTGCAGCTAAGCAAATGCCCTCCGGGGAATTCCCTTGCTCAGGCCACCAGGAGCCACTTTCCTGTTTAACATCTCCTGTGCCACAGTAAAACCCATCACATATTCTGCCTTCACTATTGGTAAAAGGGTATGAAGCTCTTTGTTTCGAGTAATAACTTCTGTAAGTCGTTAGTATCACGGAAATTTACGCTGTATAACAAGCGAGAGGAATCTTCCTCCCATGGGAGCACACCAGTGTCCTGACCAGCCCCAAACCCTCCCAGCGCTTGGCCCGTGAGTTTCTGACCTTTGGAGGT
Organism: Aramus guarauna; assembly: GCA_013400195.1. NCBI lineage: Eukaryota > Metazoa > Chordata > Aves > Gruiformes > Aramidae > Aramus > Aramus guarauna. The sequence continues at coordinate 1,167,574 of VXBL01005506.1, read as the reverse complement.
GACCCCTTGGCTGCCCGACGTACCATTTAGCAGATGCATTATTCAGGGCCACTGTAATAATTCTCCCTACTTAATTTTTTTTACAGGCCCAGAGAAGAGAAATCCCGCTGGTGCTCAGAGCACTGCCACATCATCCCTCGCAAGATGTCTTGCTGGTGGAGTGGAAGTAACTTTTGGAGCCCTTTGTCCTCGCCCTGGGACCCGCCACGTCTCTGGCTTTGATGGCGGGATCTAAACCAGCCCTGCTTGAGTGGGATTAGCAGTGACCATGGGGATGTCCTCCGGGTTAAATGTTCATGGAAAGCAGGCAAAATTGGTCAAAAGAACTCATCTTTTCTTAAATGAAGTACCTCCATTACCAGACAAAGCCAGTCCCTATCTCCACTGCGGGAAGGGCAAGTGGTAATGGGCTTATATTACAGTTCAAGTTAGGTAAGAGGGAAACCTTCCACACATCAAGGGTGGTTGGGAGTGGGAGGGATTGGTTCTGAGGCTTCTCTGGGGCCATGGGAGCTGCTCGGCCAACACCTGCCAGGAGCACTCCAGGCCAACTCGCTTCTCCTCCTCTGGAGTAAAATGACCTCTCAAGGATTTTTCCAGCTCTCCTCTGTGTGATTCAGTATTTCTAACAGCTTCCCCAGAGTCTGAGCGGGTTACAGGGTGACAGAGCAGGGATAGTAAAACTTACGCAGACGAGCAGGGCAGGGATGGGCGTACAGTGCTTGACGTGGATCATGGCAAGCAAACTTGGCAAGTGGCCTTCTCGCGCACCAGAGAAACATAACCTGGAAATAAGAATAGTAACGCTGAATCCACTGGGTGTACAACAGCCTTTTCAACACCTAGCCATACAACGTCTCTACTCTCAACTGCCCTCACCAGTCTTGGAGTGGAAGGGAGCTGCGGCCAGTGGGTGCTGGGCTGCAGCTGGGGAGACCACTAGAGACAGTCTGTGTAATCTGGCCTAAGTTATTCAAACTAGACCCTTCAGTATACAAGACCTTTAATGGCTAATGTCATCTGTGAAGTCAACTGCTCTGAGATCTATAATTACCTCTGAGGAGGAGGACCAAAATCTGCCCAGTCTCTGTCTGCTGGCTGGCATCGCCTCCTTACCCAGGGTGGGATGAATACTGTGAAGGTTCTGAGGTGATCAGCCATACATAGCCAAGGCACAAAAAAATCTCACAGATAATATTTCCAGTGTCAAGAGGGTTTTGGATAAGGTTTAACATGCCTTAGGTTTTAACTTTTTTAGTGCATAACCTGTTACATATGCACTCAGGTTTGTTGCATCTCATAGTGAAAGTGCTGAGATAAACAACTTTCCCAAGGTACTTAAGACTTGGGTGGTTTCCTCAAAAAAATTTATAGCTTTTAAATTAAGTTCAGACAGGTCCATTGATATAAATCATCTTTACAGATTCTGGTCCCATTATCAGCAGCGTGCACGCAAAGCATCTTGTGTGAAAGGAGTTTTTCCAGCACGGAATGAAAATGTCTGTAACTGGGAACAGCACCAGGCCCTAACGCTCCTCTTTGGGCGAAGCACTGTTTAGCTTGTAGCTGCTGGAGCTTTACTGATGTAAAATGACTTTGGTTCCATGCTAAAGCCGTGTTTGGCTTACTGTGAGTTATTCCACATCTGCAGACACTTTCAGTAGCTCGTAAGGATTATTTTGCAAGAGATTCCATGGTTCAGTATTACATTTGCTGATTCAAAACAGAGCAATTCATAAGTGAATGTATCCAACATGCCCAACAACGACCTCATGCTCTACAACATCCAAAACGTCTAGTTAGCATTTCTTTAGCAAATTAAATTAAAACAGTCCCTCCCCAAATGAGATAATGTTCATAAAATTGTACTCCATCTAACCTTGATGAGGTAAAAAGGTATCCATTTATTCCTCCAAATGTAGATAGGGCCACTGAGACTGGCATAACCCAGGAAAAATAGCCCAGTAACTTTTCACCAAATGTCTAAAGCAACAGAAGGCAGAGAAACTGAAATACACTGCAAAGCACAGAACCGAAATCAAAGTGTATTTTAGACATCCAGGGAATGGTTTACTTACTACCGCCACAGCGTTGGAGGACAAGAGCTCTTGGGGTGACATGGCAGTGAAATATGCAATGTTGGTGAACGTATACACAAATGTCACCAATGGGATGGATATGAATATGGCACGAGGTAGGTTCCTAATAAAAGAATTCGGAGGGTAGATAAGAAATTAGAGTCATGCACAGTGAGACCACAACAACCGTGTACGGCCCAGGGGAGGTCACCCAGCTGGGTGGGTTCATCAGCTCTTTCTCCGGAGGGGAGCAGCGCTTCCATCAGCTCTTTGACCCGCTGCAGGTTGGGGAAGGTTGAAAGTGCCATGAAACGCCACGTCTGCAGAGGGGAGCTCCCTGGGACAAAAACACCGCGTGCTCCCTTCGGGCTGTTGGTTGGGATTGAGGCAGCGTGCGGCTGAAAAACGAAATGGCCCTTTCTCAGAAGCCCTGTGTACCCAGAGACCTCCCTAGAGGTGGACACCTGAACCATTCTGTGTCTAATGCAATAATACATTTCTCTCTGTGTGTCAGATTTGGAAAAAAAGTTTTTTTAAAAACACTTTTAGCCTTTCTGATTTTGAACATATTTAGTAAAAATGGGAAGTGTTCTTGGTTACCCAATTTTTAAAAATATTTTTCTTTCCCCTCAGAGGCTTCAAAAATAATAATAATAATAAAAAGGCCATTCACTTCTTTTTCTCTTTATTTCTCACCTGAGGCTATATTTGCCTTATTTAAGTCATAACTTTTCATTATTCAGTTCTGAAATTGTGATGATCCATTAAAATGTTGATGTTCTATTGAGGGAACACATTACCACACTTTCTTTATTCCTGCCAAGATCTCTGGACGTGCACTTTGCCACTCACTAGTGTGAAAACGTGTGCGGAGCCGCTCGTAAGGCTGCAGCTTGACTCTGTTCCCATCCAGGCTGTGTAATAGCTTAAATTTCTCCTTGTTTAATTGCCATGTGCACTGGATGCCCAGAAATAACTAATGCTCCAAGAGCTGACCTTGGCATTTGCCATTCCACTGAATCAGCTCGGAAATGTTGAAACATTTGAACTTTGCTTTACTCAACTAAAATTCACTTTCCCTCCCGCTTTCCCAGCCTGCTCATGACAAATCCTTGCCAAGCCCCTTCCTGTACCCAGGACCAGCAGCCACCCAACGTCGGTCATCCCGTCGGGCAGGTGCCCACAGCCCCGCTGGGGCAGGGAGCACTGCCTTCACCACACGACTTTCTAATCTTCTCTTTCCGGTGTCTGTGGAAGATCCCCTTTGGGTGAAAAAGCAAAGCGACTTCCAGCATAATTCAATTTTTTTCTGATAGAAGTGATTCTTTCAATTGATACTTGTGTGGCATCTCACCAATGGTTAATCTTCTGCTGCAGAAGCACTGTACCATTGAATAGTGCCATAAAGACACCGCTTGCTCTACAGGCTGGTTTGATTCAGTTAATGCCTGGTGCAATCTAATGCCTGGTGCAACCCATTTTTAATTTCAGTGTTTCTTTAACTTGTCTGCTCTATGTTCTAAACAAAAAATCTCTCTCTTTCCTTTAGAAAGACGGGTCTCATAGACATGAAGGACATCATTGCAGCTTATTAACTGAATAATATTACCAGATGGCTCCAATGTCTCGGCACTTCAAGAAAATGTGGATGGTATGGAAATGGATACTTGCCTGCGGGGATCAACCAGTTCTTCTGTTACATAGTTCAAGAAGTTCCAGCCACTGAACGCAAACGACCCTTGAAGAAAAGCTAACGCTAAATGTCCCACAGATGGAGTCATCCAAAAATTGAATGCATTGCTTGGTGTCAGCTCTTCATAGTTTCCTGCACACAGAGCGCAAGCAAGAGGTTAAGCCACCCCTACCTACCAGAGACACCGGAAAATAGTAAACTTTTGCTTTTTATTCTTTATTCCTTATAGGATTTGGGACTTCATGCTCTTCATGTCGCTGTGGGCTGGCATTGCACTTGCAGTGCTTTCTGCTGGATGGCATCCTGCGGAGGCAGCTCGGGCTGTATGTGCGGGAAAATTACAATGTCTATGGGGCTGGAAGAGATTGTGGGACTATTACCACCGAGAAAACAAGCTTTCTGCTCTCTCTAAATGTCATGTTTCATCTTCCTTTATATGACTCATCATATACATGATAAAAACATTGTGAGCCTTTTGTGTTTTCTGCTTTCCATTCAGTTGGTGAATCAGTGAGACTTTTTTTGCCTATTTTTAATCTTATAAGTGACTTTTTGTAGGACATTGGACTAGTGCCCCAAATGAAGCAGCTGTCTTCGTGTCCTGGGCAAGGCATCACTTATTCATTTGACGCCCAGAGCACTTCAAATTTAAGGAACATGCAACAGATTAAAAAAATTTAGTAACTATTCCAAAACATCCTCAGCTGCCCTTCTTTATTCTATCAAAACTGACAAAGTGGGCCAGAAAGGGACTTGTTTAAGGGGATACAGCTGATTTCTCTGTTGTGCCATCCTTTCCATGGCTGTGTGAGCATATAGCCCCACAGCTCGGCTGAACCCAGTGCGCCTTTGGGCTGGTTTGTAAGGGGGAAACAGTGCAGGAAGTGGGAAAAGACAAGTCTACCAACAGCACCATACCCGTGTCAGAGCTGTCTCACAGAGTACCTTTAAAGATCTGTATGAAGCCCACAGTAATGATAAGGGCCAGGGCTAAGAGTTTTCCTGCTGTAAATATATCCTGAATGCGCGTTGCCCATCGAACGCTGGAGCTGTTCACCCAGGTCAGGAGGACTGGAGAGCAAAAGACTGAATTCAGTGAAATGAAATTATGTTTATTTAAGCACACACAGCCAAAGCATTGAAAACCACAGACTGACGCACGCGTTCCTGCGGGGAGCTCTAGCGTGGCTGGGAGCGAGGATGAGGAGGAGCGTTGCCTTTCCCTAGGAGACTCCCAGCTGCAGGGGCATCCCCGGCAGCCAGCAGCCTTCCCCCCTCGGGCGCTGCCGGTCGCGGCTCTCCCCAGCTCCAGTAACCGCACCTGAGCAGTGCTCAACGTGCAGGGATTGCCGCCTCCTCACAGAAACGGTGAATGTCTTCAGTCCCCGTAACTCCGGTTTGCTTTTGTAATTAATGCAGAGCCGGTGGTGTACTGCGCTTGCTACACGCCGTCCTAGCAGACTAGGAAGGGCTCAAAGGGTGGCGGGTCTCCCATGGCAGTGGGTCACCCGTGCCAGGCACCCATGGCTCCGCAGGGAGCACAGCACCGCTCCATCCCACGCGCTCACCTGCCGCCACTTTCCCCAGGACCCGCAGGGATTCGGGCACCGCTGTGCACCACTCCAGCCCACTGTGCGTGCTGCGGGCAACTGGGAAGGGACTGAATATCCTACACTGGTCAGAGTGCCTGTCCTGGGACCTCCCTGCTTGCCTGTTGGGTTGTGGCCGTGACCCCAGCCTGGCTGGAGCAGCCCCCCGAGTGATCCCATGTAAAACCGAGGCAAGCTTTGTGTGTGCGCAAGAAGCAAATACTCACGTAAACACACCATGGAGAGGATCCTGGAGGCATTATAGGGGGGAATACAGTTAGGAAAGACAGGCTGCAGGACATAGTTTGAAAAGGTCAGTGCAATGACGGCCAGACTGGTTGGGTACATGATAAGCACCGCGCTCCACAGCAGCAGAAACCTGAAAAGACAAGAAAAAGCACAAGAAAGCAGCGCTGGGCGTGTGCTGGAGGAGGTAACACATGCTCGGCTGTGCAGTGCTTTGGGACGGCTCCCAAGGCGTCAGGACTGAGCACCTTTGTCCCGCTCACACCTAACTGTCACCTACTTGTGCCTCTCCTCATCCCTTTTCCCATCTTCCCAGCACAATCTGGATTTTAAATTAAACATTTTTAAGCAAAGCACAGTTTCGGGATGTATGGAAGAGTGAGGATTATGCCCAGTGGGCACGCTTTGGTTTAGCTCTGTATGTCAAAGTGGGAGCACCTCTCTTGCTCCTGGGCAAGAGCCGCAGCAGACGGCGATCCCTACACTGAAGGCATCTCTGAAGGGTTTCAGCAGGGCCCCAGCTGGGGGCCAGCTGCACCCTTGGGGCTGCTACCAGCTCCCCACGGGTCGTTGCGGGGTTTCTCGTCACTGTTCGGGTTGGCTCTGTGACCCGGGCCAGGGCAGCTTAGTGCTGCACGACTCTGTGATCGCTTGCCTGGGGTCAACCCAGGCTGGTCGTCTGCCTCCGGCTGCAGCTGAAGGTGATTGCACCAAACAAGGTACCCTTGCAAATATAAAGTGGGAGATATTTTGGTTTCTCACTCTGGGAAAAGGAAAAAAAAGTACTTATAGAAGCAGCAGTGGATCTGGTTAGTGTTTTAAAATGTTTGAAGTATTATTATTTCTGTAGTGAGAAGTAATCATTGCAAGAAAGTGAAATCCTTCGTGCCACGTACATACACACACAGCTACATACACATTAGTTCATTCTTACACATGCACAAATGTAATGTGCAGGGATGCCCAGCGCAAGTGAGGATCGGAGATGATCTTTCCAAATAAGCCAGCATAATTTCTAGATTACATGGGCTGCTCCCTCCCAGCATGCTGCCTGCTGCCAGCCCCTTAAATCTGGCACAGCTGGGGGGTCCCTCCTGGTGCCCTTAACCTGGGGAGAGGGGGTGCTGCTTTCCGGCTGCTCCTGCGGAGAGGTGGTGAGTGTCTCTCAGGCCCATCCTTTACTTCGCCCTCTTGTTTCTGAGAAGTATGGGGCAATCTGATGCTTCCTTCTTCTTAACTACCAGAGAGTTAATTTGGTAAACTGGCATGATTCAAGGGCTGGTTACCTTCCCAAATGGAACTATTGTTTTTAAAACTCAGTTTTTTTTTTTTCCTTTCTTTTTATTTTGTTGTGTGACTCCTCCTTATTTTCCCTGATTTCTAACATTTTTTGTCATGGTTCAGAGCAGTATCCTCCCGTAATTCCTTAGTGCTACTTGGTGCTGTGGGTGGTGTGCCCTGTCTGGGGTAGCTCTGCAGACCCTGCGTGCTGGGAGAGTTAACCCAGCTGGTCCCTCCTGAAGACTAAATAAGACTTAAAGACTGCAGTAATTATCTACTGATAGTTAGGATGCTGGTGGTGCTGAGCAAGGCCAAGTTCAGCCCTTGTTGTCCCTGCGGAGCCCTAGCTGTGTGTGCCCGGGCAGAGGCCACCAGCGCTTCCCTGTCACGGTTTTCTTGGCCCACACAACTCGTGTCGGCTGAGAACTGTGTTCGGCTAAAATGCCGAGTGGGGAGAACGACTCTGAAAACAGTATTTCGGGCAAAATTGGCCCTTGCTTCTATGTTGTAATATGGAGCGCGTTACGGTTGGTATTGGGTAGAATAGGGTTTAACGGGAATGTGAATAATTCAACAGCTTTCTGACAGTCAATTTCTTTCACGCTGCATTGAAATACATGCCAGGACTGATAACACCACTTAAAGTCAATGCATAATTTTAGCAGAGGGTGACAAAGTTCCACTGTCAAATGGCAAGCTCAAATGAGAGATGGCATTAAAATAAGAAGGAAGCTTGCCTAAGATGTAAGCCCACTTTTATCTTTGCTTTTCCAGTTAAGTTTTGACCACAGCCTGGTTCTGAGAAAGAGATATCCCCTCTGGTCACTCAGATGGCGTTCGCATCCCTGACCACCCATCCAGCCGTCGGGGCCGGGGCGGCACCGCTGAGCGCTTGCTCTGGCAGTGCCGGCGGCGGCTGCCGGGGCGGGGGCAGGATCGGGGCGGGAGGCCCAGGCTGCCGGGCACGGCTGTTCTTGAGCGGAATTGCCGGGGAGGAGGTGGCGGTGGCTGTGGCTGGCAGGCAGGAATTAATCCCAACATGATTACCCAACGCTCTGAGTCTTCTAGGAAGTCTTGGCTTTTAAAGCACCAGCTTTTGTTGTCTGTTGTCCAGGAAGAGTTAAGGGTACAGTTTCCTTAGCAAAGAATAACTGTTCCAGATCAGCTATAATTAATTAGACACAGGGATGAAATTTCCTGCGGACATAACTGAGTTTCAGATGTCCTCGCTATCGCGGTGCACACAATTTGACAAACGGCGGTGCAAGCCGAAGGGCCGGAGGTGTGCTTTCTGCCCTGGCCGCCGTGCAGAGGGAACGTAACCAGCGCTGGGAGCGCGAAGTCCAGCTCGAAGCAGGGAGGTGTCATTGTGGCCCAGCTGGGGTCACTTTGCCCCGCTCTTCAAACAGAAAGTGGGGGAATTGCTGCCCCGAGGGCTGAGTTGTGTTACTGAGGGTGCCAGGAGCTGAACCCTATCTGATGGGCTTTCACAGCCACTCAGTAATCTACAGCACCGCAAGAACCTGAGGAGTTAAATCTTCTCTTGTTGCTGACTAAGAAGCGATTAGACCTTTAGGAACAGGCTTGAGACAGCTGAATGTAGAGAAAAAGGAAGATATAGCTGCTCTTGTGATTATTCCCCCCCCCCCCCTCTTTTTTTTCCTGAGCATTGGACTTTGTGTGGGAAATCTGAGCTCCTGCATGTGCTGATGGTGCAAGGGCTGGTAAAATGACCTCCCTGGACTGGTTTAAGAAAGTTGGAGCTAGTTTGAATATTATTATTATTATCCTGCATGGCTGAAAGAATTATTGCCTTTGGAAACTTAGATTTTTGCAACAAGAACAAAAAGAAAACATAGAAGTATGTTTGAAACATGTTGTACTTGCAGTTTGGAGTGATGCTTATCACAGCTTTGGCTTAGAGCTCTCTGCCAATTTCAATACTATCGATTTTTAGTAAGGATATTCGTCCAGTCATCAGTCACTGCTGGTGAAGCAGCTATGTTGGTTGCAATGTTATTGTTGAGCATTCAGAAGAAGTTGTATTTATCAGAAATGCACTAGTGGGCTTTTAATGAAGCTGAATTCATTCATTGTCTTCTGCAAGAATAGATGTTAAACCTATTATTTACTATTTTGGGAAATGATCTTTTTATGCCCTGTACAGACGTGCAAGCCCATGTGCACGTACGATGAGCTGTGCTCCGATGGCTGCAGCAGCACGGGATGTGACAGGTTCCCCGCAGTTAGTGCGCTCACACACAAATGCTATTTAAAAACAAGATGGTTTCTACACGAGGATGAAAGTGGGAAGTCTACTCCCTGGTACCAGACCAGAGCACATTGCAACAGGAATCCTCCCTCACCTCTTCCTTCTCCCCTGGCTGGAGCTGCCAGGGAAGTGTCCCTTCTTCTGCAGGGTCATCTCCAGCTGAGCTTTGCCATCACCACTGCTTTCAGCAGCATTTCATACTGTCTTTTAGCTGTACTTGGAGCTGCTCTGCAGCCAGAACTTCTGCCAGCTCAGGGCATGGCCCTGTCCTGCCTCTCTCTTATTCCATTCACCTTACAGCACACCTAGCAGTGTTATGATTTTTTATTTTTATTTATGCAACCAGCTATCAATACTGCCAGATACAGAAGCTGGGACCTATAGTACTCCAATGGCTGTCGCGATCAAATAGTACTTTAGTACCGTGCAGGAAAACAACATGAACTGGGAGGGGTTTGTGGGGCAGGGACAAGCAACAGCAGTGGAAAGGAGCTGTTGTGGTCTGGGTGCATACAGCGTGTGCTCCTATAATAAACGCACATCCAGATTTGCCATTGGGAACATCCTTTGGCAGATGCACCAAAGTTTGTGTGTTTAATTTGATGTTCTTTGCTGTAGAAGGATTAAATCAGAAGAGAAAACTGAACGTTTGGAGAAGCAGCGTCTTTTCCCCAGGGGAGGCACAGTGCGGGCTCCCAAAGGGCCCCCTCCAGCTCGGAGCCCCAGGCGCGAGTGCCAGCGGGGCGACCGGCGCTTCTGAAGCGGAAACCTGAAGGTGCGCGCGAGAGTTCCCCAAAGCTGCAGGCTCTAGGTGGTGGCTCAGCAAAGTGCGGCAGGGTGCAATCCCAGCCTGGCTTTACTGGAAGATATGACCGAGCCCTCCCTTTTTACATCGAAACCTACCTGGAGGCTTCTTGCCTTCCTGTAGGAAGGTCTCGCAATGTAACGCCACAGAAATATTTGCTGCCTTCTGCACCGACAGTTAAAGGAGGGCTTTGGCTTATGGCAAGTAGCTCCAGCCTGGCTTCCGTGATGCGTGAAGCTCCTCAGTACGAGGTACTGATCACTCATGGCTGGCACACAGGAATGTCACTTGGACACAGCATCATTTACAGCATCGTTCTTTCCTGTCATGGATTTTATTGACTGAGGAAAGTGAAAGTGTCTGTAGCTCTGCGTAGGGGCGATTTGGTATTTCTAATGAGACCAGAAAGAATGACTTCACAAAAGCATTTTATTGATAAATGTTCCCTGTCTCTTCCAAGTCAGGTATCGTTTCTACACTTAATATACTTAGTAGAAACGTGTTCTCAAATTACTTCATAGAGATAGGGTACTTACCCAGCTAACCCACCAAAAATCTCTGTGACATAGGAATAATCCCCTCCTGATTTGGGGATAGTGACTCCCAGTTCGGCGTAACATAGCGAGCCAAGGGCAGCCACCCCGCCGCCAAGCACCCAAATAATAAGAGCAAGTCCCACCGAGCCGGTGTGCTCCAAAACTCCTTTTGGCGAAATAAAGATCCCAGAACCAATGATGTTACCTGGAAAGGACAAAAGTTTCACAGTGAGGTAAAAAAACAAAAAACCAAAAAGGCAACCAAACCCACAGCCCCCACCCAACCAAACAAGACCCTCCGCTCCCAAACCCTTCTCTCCAGATTTTGCATGATTGCATTTCATCTGATTGTGCCCTGGGGAAAGTGCTGCTGTTCATCAGCAATCAAGGATAGTAAGTGCACCCTCAGCTCTGCTGAAGCAGGGTAAGACTCGGGTGAGCATCCACGTTTGTAATTAGTGGTTCTGTGGCACGAACTCAGGCAGCTGCTGTCACCCGTTTTGCCCAACATTTTATCGAAAGGAGTTAGACGCATCTTTGTAATGAAGATTTTCATCTCCTCCTGAGAGGAATCTAAACAAGATAAGGCCCATCTTCAGGGGGACTGGGAGGTCAAACACCCCCCCC
>VXBL01005506.1:1138265-1156423 GCA_013400195.1 Aramus guarauna | reverse complement strand
CCCCCCCCCCCCCCCAGCATTTTTTATAATGTAGGGGCAAGGGGTGCTCTTGCCACCGGGACAGGTTTAAGATTGTGCTTGAAAAGTCATCTCAAAGTCTCAAATATTAGAAATTCATTAATGCTTTTTATTTGCAATACCTGTGCTGCTTAGTCATCACGCATAGATTTTTAAAGGGATATTGTGGGGTGACTGAAACATTGGACAATGTGACTTTGTTCTACTAATTTTGGTTGATTAGCGTGTGAGCTGAGGTGGTGCTGGGTGTGTAGAAGGGGAGTGCTGGAGGTCACAGATGCTCTTTTGTTGTGTGGGGCCAGGCCATGGTTGTCCTCTCAGACCAGCAGGAACTGCTCTGCAAGAGGTGCATCACAGCTGCTCAGGACCTGAAAGGAGAGATCTTTTTTGTCAGTCTTGGGACTCCTTGAGCGATACCTGAATCGCACTCCTTTCCCAAAAGGATGTGAAGACCCCGTTGCTGTAGGACTCTGCTGAGTGCTTTCTTCTTGTATGAGTTAGTATTGTAATCCTCACTGACAGAGTTGCTGAACAGCATTTCTAATTAATGTAAACATGAAAATAAAATATGGGATACTGGTCGTTAATGAGGTATTGTCATCTAAACCAGCTTCTCACCAGCCTTTGAACCTGTGTGTCATCAAACCCAGGCTTTCTTCCTCCCCTCTGCTTTATTAATGCTTTTCAGCTTGCAATGTATAGCAAGCTCCCTAAATATGTCCAGTTATGCCAAATTTTGCTGCATTTGGCTTCAATTCTGTCCTTGCATTTCTAAATCAGCTTCTGGAAGTGTAGCTCATCCGGTCGGTCTGCCCTGGTTGTGCTCGCACGTAGCTGTGTGTTCGCAGCATGCGTGTTGAAGCAGATACTCTATCTGTGGTTTGAAATGAAATTAATGTAGAAAATAGACAACTCTGGCAACCGATAAACAAGTGGCTGCTTCCCAGCAAGAGCAGGAAGGTGGGAGGCTGTAGGGGCAGCCCTGATGCTGCTGAATCCCTGACGGATTGCCCGGAGGGTCTTGGGCTTCTTGGAGCAATGGGCTGCTTGTGGCAAGAGGCTCTCATCACAGGTGAAGCCATTCCTTGAGTATTAAAGCAATAGCATAGCACTGCAATGGCGAATCAGAGAATCTGACTAAATACGATAATACGTAATGCAATAAAGATACATTCTCGGGATGGGGTGGTGGGACATGTGCTGGGCATTTCCCATTTGCTGGCTTGCCAGCTTATGAAAGGACAACGCTGCATATGAGGGCTGTGTCGGTGTAAAAGCTGGCTTTTCAATATTACAATTTAACCACATTACGAAGTGCCCCCAGGCAGCTCAATCTGCGATGCAGCAGCTTCAAATAAGGCTGCCCAAAAGCAGCAGTAAGGAAATATTGCTGCAGATTAAAGAAACTGATGCAGACCCCCCACAAGTTGTGAAATTGGTTTAAAAGGCATGACATTGGAAAAAAATTTTTTTTCAACTTTTCTTTTTAATTTGTAAGCTTTGTGGCTGGCTGTGTTCCCCTGTGTAAGCCTTTCCGTGGGCACGGGCAGGCGAGAGTCATTTTTCTTTTTAGATGAAAGTTGAGAGTCACAGCTGCCACTTCAGGAAATACACTGAATAGCACCAAAATGTTGATACTGACTTTAAAGCAACATTATTAAATCTTATATTGTCCCTGAAAGTCACGTAAAAAGAAAAAAAGATTTGCTAGTGAATTTGTTAAAGGGCTAAGCAAGCGACTTCTGTAGCTGGCTGGTCTGGCTCTGCGACAGTGCTCGACCTGTTCCCACAGGGACAGATTTTGGAGCACGAGCCACAAGGTACCTCTGCACCAGTGACACGGGGACCATCCCGCTACCTCTGACACCAGCGGCTGCAGATGGGTGCAGCGCTGCACGGAGGCGGAGGCTATCTCGACGGGTCTTATTTAAAAAGTGGCAAAATGTCAGGTAGGGGTGGGTTTGTATTCGGGAAGGAGCTGCAAGTGCAAGGAAACCAGTGACAGATTGACTCAAAGGCGATTTTAAATTCCCCATTTGGCATGTGGGACAGCCCTCCCTCCAGCCCAAACTGGGGGCCGGGGGTGCAGCGATGCCCTTCTGGTGCGTACTGAGAAATGAGAAGGTGTAACGTAAGTGGGAGCAGAGAGATTAGCAAGGGCAAGGGAACAGCCAGTTTTGTAAGGAATGCATTTTTGTGTGCATGGACTGTTTTCTTTAATGCCCGTGATGCACAGATAGGATCAAGCCAGAAATAACTGGCTTAAATGGTGATGCAGGAGACTGAGGGTAAAGCTTAGAAACATCTTGACAGTGTTGAGATCTTTAGCCATGGAGGGAATCCCTGGGGAAGACCAAGGCATCTCCCACCTGGGACCTCTTGCTGCAGGTGGGATAGACATCCTCTGGCACCAGAAGCACTTTCTATACATTTAAAAAAAACTAAAAATAAAATCAGATCAGGGATGTAGATGTTATCAAAACTAGATCATACTAGAATAACAGTAAAATTAACCATAGCTATCCCTTAGCAGAACTAGCACAGGGAGCCCTGACCACTGGCACAGCATTAATCATGGCAGCTTGTGCTGAGGGGAGGGCTTTTGATGTGGGTGAGTCCCACAATATTATTCACAGCGCTAATAGATTTGTCCTGGGTCTTCCCTACTGGGAAGCTACATGGCTGGAGTGGAGCGGTGAAACCTTTCAAGAAGATTGATGAGGAGTTAATGTATTGCTAAAGCATACATAATACTTGATAAAATTTATGAGGCTTTTTGGTTGTAGTTTCTCCTGCTGGCTGAAGCATTGCAACATATTTAAAACAAACAAGCTTTTCTGGAAGGCTGGTTGTGCCCTATTCGGGAACTGTAGCAAAGCTAGAATTTAAGCTGGATACCTGTGTGTATCTATTTGTCACAGATCAATGCACCTGAATATACTGCAATTTTGGGAGGAGTGGGTGGTATTTTGGGGAGCCTGTTGAGTTTAGGACATACCACTCTCTGCCACAATACATCCATAGGTTTTCATTGCCTCTTCAGGATGGGACAGTACTCATTCCTGTTCTGGTGACCCCAGTACTGAACAGACAGGAATTGCCCAAAGACAAGAACAACCCACAGACGAGTCCCCTGGCTCCGCTCACACCATCTCCTCCTGCTCAGTGCTCTCTTTTACCGTAGCTCAGGTTAGCTGCTATTTTTGGCAGCAGACAGCAGATGCAAATACCCATCCTACAGCAAGTTCTCGGCAAGAGCTTCCACCCCCACACTCTGTCACCTTTTCATTGTGTCAGTACACGGAGAGAGGTTTAAATCTAAACGCAGCGTGGCATCCCCCAAACGGACAACAGACAAGAAATCTAGCAAATCTTCAAGCCGGCGTACAACGTTACAGCGTGGCATCTCTGCAGACCTGTGCTGTGTGGGGCTGATGGGGTGACCCCCGAGTGCCGCTGTGGCTTACACGCTGGCGAGGGGGTGAGAGCTGACCGCAGACCTGGCTTTCTGTACCTGCTCAGCTGCTTCGGTGTGATGGGCACGTCTGCTAGTGGGCTGGGAAGGGTGGGGAAAGGGGGAGATAAGTGTTGGCAGCGCTGCGGGAAGCAGCGTGATCAGCCATGCTGTGATGGACCCGGGGCAGAGAGGCGAGTCCTGGTGAGGTGTAACCGCAGAGATAAGGAGGCGGCAGTTGTCTGGCACGGCGGTGATAGAGCGCAGTCTCAATGCGTAGACAGAAAGTCTATGGTACGTTTTTTTAAATGCTTGCGTTCGGCTTTGTCAAAGCCCTGAATCTCTCTGTGCTTCGGGTTTCTGCTGCTAGGAAAGGGCATCGCTCGTCCCCGGCTGCCTGGGCGCTGGCAGCGAGGGGCATCGGCAGCAGGGCTGTCGCTCAAACCCAAACTGCTGTGGGGCGGAGGTGTGCGTGGCGCAGCGTGGCTGAGTGACACCTCCTGCTATGGCGAGACTGCCAGAGCAGTCCTCCTGGTGTGCCAGTCTGTACTGAGCTGGAAATAGCTAGTACTTTTCTCTGTTTAAGGATAATGCTCTCTGGGTGCACCTATCTGAAGCAGCAGGACAAGAAGGAACAGGCAGCCTTCTGTATGGTCCTTTCATACAAACATTCACGGGATTTTTTTGGTTAAATTAAGTAGTTAATCATATTTAAAAAAATCTAATGTCCTTCATGAATGAATATGTGATAAGACAAAATTATCTTCCAACTTCATTATGGATTTCCTATTATTTTGCTCTTGCAACATGTGCACAAGCTGTATCAGCAGGAGTGGAAGTGCTACGCCCCTTCCGACAACAAAATGTTCTTATGGAAACCTGCCATGAATGTGGTAAATGTGCCTGGAAAATACCTTCGCTTCACTTGGCGTTTAAAAATAGATACAGTGGAGATGCTGAAATGCTCCAAGAAAATGAGATGTCAGAAACTGCCTGATGAGAAGCAGAGTTTTCAGGTCTCATGTTCCTTGGCAGAAGTTCTTAGGCCAGAAGACTTAGCGGTAAGGCAGATGCTTTACCTACAAATGGGTATTTCAAAGCAAGCCTCGGCCAGCAGGAACTGGAGAGAATTTAGTGAGCAGCTCTGGGGCAAGAAAGAAATTGGCTGTGCAGTTCAGGGAGACTCTCGTTACTGTGCTCACCATGTTGGGAGGTAAAAAATTCAGCTTTACTAGTGCTGGTACTCCTGATACTCACTGAATTTATTTTTTCTTCTAAGATGTGAAGAGATGGAGAAAACGAACGGGGCAGGTGAAGTGTACCAAGCTGGGGGAGAGCAGGATGATGAGTCTGAGTTTGTCCCTGTCTGCTGGCCCAAGCTCACTCCCTTGGCATGTGAAAATGTTTCTACTAATAATAAAGAAAAAAACCCAAAAGATACTCACTTGCTCAGCCCTCTCATATTCCTAACCTTAAACAAGTATCAGTTTTCTGCAGGACAGCAGCTGTCCTCAACCCAGCACTGTACTGTGTAGCACCAATGAGCCTTGAAAAGACATCCTGCAAAAATACTGGGCTCTGGAATGAAATCCTCTTTCTGCTCTAGTGAGTTGAGATTTTGTAAAAGAGCTATTTGAGAGCCTTTGGTACTACAAATTCTGTGGGTGTTTTGGTTTTTTGTTTTTTGTTTGTTTGTTTTTTTCTAATTCACAGTAACAGTGATCTATGATGGGGGTGAGCAGAAAGGTAGACCTCACAGCTCCACCTGCTTGCTGTTAAAGAAAAGCATTTTTATTCTTGACTTAGAGAAATTGGCCCATAAAATTGCTCAGGAGCTGCTCATTAGTGTGAAACGATGACCCTGGCAGGACTGCCAGAGCCAGCGAGACCCTGGGCGATCTGCTCCCGCACCGCTAGTTGCGCACATTCACTAAGACCCCGGGGTGCTCAGGGCGCTCAGTCCTGCGCTGCCGGGTGTCTTACTTGGCTGGAGCGGTGAAGAGACACAGCCATTTCTCCCCCACTCCCCAGCCTGCTTTTCTAGGATATGGAAATCACTCTCAATGTTGTCAAAAAAAAAAAAAAAAAAATCAGGACACTGGATCAGATCTTAGATGTAGTATATTTCAGGCTATTTTACTTGCCTTCTGTGTTTTGTACATTTTTTTTTTTTAAGGCTTAATGGTTCAGATTTTGACAATTTTCTAAAACAACTCATGAGGGTTAGGAATGTATTTTTTAAACAAAAGCTGAGGTTCTCATGGAGTAATACTGTTTTGAGAGTTATTGTGAAAGGGGGAAAAAAGGCAACAAACCCCTAGATATAAGAGATGACAAAATATCATGCTGGATATGGGAAAGTGTGCATATTGTGGCAAGTGACTACGGTGAGACAATAGGCTGCAAATAACAAAGAAAAAAAATCTATGATAGAGGAATTCATGCTTTTATTTTTTTTTTAATCCTGAACAAATCTTTTCCCAGCCGCACTTTGTATGCGGCACTGTAACCTGCTGCTGGGGAGTTTTATCCCAGCACGGAGCTCAGGCTGTCCTCTGAGCCGCCCTCACAGCCCCAGCGGCCGGGGGACTGGGACCCAGCACGCTTGCTGGTGCCACCGAGGTGGGACAAGCCCAAACCAGCTATGGTGACATGGCAGTGCCCTGGGTGCGGAGCCAGTTCAGCCCGCTATCAGCCATGCCCTGTCTCCACTGACTTAGTGACAGTGGGTCCCGCACCAGGTTTATGCCAAAACCCTCCCCCTTTCCAATTTCCAGTCCTTTATCTAATTATGTTTGGGATCTTTTGTGCTTTGATGTTGAGACCTGACCCTGGGAGGGGTTTCCCAGACCAGTCGCTCCCACGTGCAGCGTGTGGTTTTGCTCGTAGGTCAGCACCTTGTGTCGAGCTGAACCATTCGAGAACCGTGGTACCAACTTGGAAGTTAGGGCATGGGGCTTTACTGAAAAATCCAGTGTTTTCAGTTTGCCTCCGGCTTTTGAACTACAAGAGTGCATTTGTGGTCAGGGTTTGATGTTTTTCAATGTAACTATGGGAGCTGAAACTCGTCTTTTAAACAAAACCTGAATTCTCATTAAAACACTTCAACAACTGCACTTTGAAGGGAAACACTATATATCACAGAGAACATAAAGGGACCTGGTAATACTCTGTGTATTGACTTAGCGTGCAAAGTTCTTAGGGCATCTCTTATTTATCTGCAGCACACAATCCACACAGACTGTAAAAATAATGGATCTTGCAGCCTGTTGAAAGTATTCAGCAGTTCTTTAGGAACGGCCTTACTCATTGTATTTAGAGACCATATTTCGGATAAAACTAAGCAATTTCCTGTGTGGTTAGTAAAGAAAAATATCAGTCATGCCTTTTTACTACTTGTGCATTTCATTAAAGATCTATGTTACACATCTGAAATTCTGAACGGGCCTGTAAGAGGGACTAGAAGTTTGTCTGAGCAGTTCTTTCCCCTACGAAGTGAAATATTAACAACAAAGAAATTCTGCACC
The DNA here is from genome assembly GCA_013400195.1 of Aramus guarauna. Taxonomy (NCBI): domain Eukaryota; kingdom Metazoa; phylum Chordata; class Aves; order Gruiformes; family Aramidae; genus Aramus; species Aramus guarauna. The sequence continues at coordinate 1,149,424 of VXBL01005506.1, read as the reverse complement.
TCTTTTTTTCGGCCATAGTCAGGTAAATCACTTTGTGACTAGTTGTTCAGTGAAGGATTACAGTGGGTAGCATTCCTGAAAAACTCTGCGGTTCATGAGCATAAATCCTGCCTGACTCCCGCTTTCCTCGAGCGCTGTTCCTTGTCCTCAGGAGATGGTGCACCAAAGCCCAGGCGGTCACCCAGCGCGCGGTGGTGTGCTGCAGGTAGTGCCGTGGGTGGATGCGACCTTTGAAAGTAGCGCTGGCAGCGGGAAAGCTTGCGTCACCTGGGCATCCTGCTTCCTTCAGCGCCATTGCCGAGGTTTATTGAATCCCATGTTTATTGAATCGGAGTAGGGATTAGGAAGACAGTAGTCAAACAGAATTGTCAGTATCATCAAGGATTATATCCCCAACTGTACATTGGGTGTTTCGTTGCTGCAGTAGTAACAGATGGTCTGAGTGCGTGTCTGGGTGTCTTGGCTATGAAAGGCAAGTCCAGCATCCTTTCTCAGTGCCAGTGTGGGGAACGTAAGCCATTACTTGTCACTTTTTTACGAAGCTGTAGAAAACGATAATTTTTTTTTTTAAATGAAATGTTTGAGGCTAACACGGTTTCAGTTATACCTTTCTTTTGATATATTGTATCCTCAACAGCAGATACCATTTTCACTGATAGCTGTGATTAGAAGAATAACCAAAAGTCTACCCGTCCTCTCAGCACTCCCACTTCTAAGTGGACATTGTTCAGGCGAACAGGATGACAGTCTGTGTCATTCCTTAAAATAGCTCTCTTATAAACAAGTGCTGAAGCTTTGCATCCTGCCTGGGAGTTAATAAATAAATAAATCCTATCTGAGTATGTAATATTATAAAGAGTTGAGATTACTGTTTAACAACAACAGAAAAAGCTTAGTCAAAAGGAATTGTGCTTTACAAATTGTTTAAAGCCAAATTAAATATAAGGTGGATTTGTGAATAATGGTGATGAAGTCACTCATCATGGATATTTATTTATATATTTATTTAGCAGAAAACTGATAAACTAAGCAGCCTCCAGTCCAGCTAATTGTCAGTTACTAATTGGGTCTCAGGAGTTAAGCACTCCTAATTGAGGACATTAGTAACCGGTTTTGATTGTCACTGCCTGTTTGTGAACTCAGGGCATGACACACCTACAAAACCAGCCAAGAAGTAACACGCATAGCTCATACTTCTGGTGCTAACCGGAAATCTTGTGGCAGCACAAGCAGTCCCACCAGCTCTAGTTATTTCCAGTAAATAAACCTGCTGCTTTCTGCCCCGGCTGACCTCAGGTTCTGCCCTGACGCGTGCACCGGCGCTGCCGGGAGCGTGATGGCTGCTGTGCACCGAAGCCGTGCCGTGGCACTTAACGGGATGGATGAGCACAAGGCGCTGCTCAGCTTTTGCCCTGCTCCTCCCCAGCTTATTAACAGAAGTGTAGCACTTAATACGTGAGATTATAAGTGCCCTCCCAATTCAAATACAAAGTTCTGAATCAACAAAGCGGTCAGGCCTAAAAAATTACTAGGCTATAGGGGCTCTGATGAATTAAGCCAGCAAACAGTTCAAGTGCATCTTCTTAACCGCTAGTCAAGCATGAGTTTAGGCTATGTGGCAGGCTTTTAGATATTTCATCCAATGCCCTTGAAATTCTTTGCTTTTAAATAGCATTCAGAAAACTCTTAATGAAGAATGGATGAAGAATAAAAGAATCTATAGAGCTTGGCATTAAAATAATAGCCATTTAACTTCATATGCGAGTTAAAAATGTAACTACTGTAGCAGTGGAAAATGAATTATAGCTCCTCTGCTAATATGCTTGCAAAAGAAAAACTGGAAAATGGCTATAAAAATAACAGTGATAATTTAACATCTATGGGGATTGGTATTTAACAAAATTAAATGATCTTAAAATCTGACTTCAGTTCAAATATTTGTTAAAATTCCTAGCAAGTAAGAACATGAAAAGTCATTATAAACTGTAATTCTAGCATTCCAAGTGGATTTTACTGGGTTAAGTATTTATAATCTGATTATGCTACACCCAACTTTAAAGATTTTAAAAATTAGGCTGCGTAAAGTACTGACAAAAATGTTTTCTTTAACTTGTCATAGATTTATGAAGAAGATATTTGCCTTCTGAGCACTAAAATATAGGTGTAGTCTAGGAGAACCTGAAGAACTGGGTTTTTCTAACAACAAAGTTGTGGTTAGAACAGAAAACTGAGTAAAGGAAAGTAAATACTTCAGTCATAACTGCACTAATAATAACTGATGTGGTTGTACAGAGGGTGTGATAGTCTGTTTTAGCCGTAGGGTTAGATTTTGCTATTGCATAAGATACTATAGAGATTTATCAATCATTTTAATATTTATATATTAAAATAAACCGCAGCATCCTCACAAGGATGCTTGCAATTTATCGCATTGCCTTTTACCGACAGGCGCATTTAACGAGCCAGGCTCAGCTTTCTGCAAAACGGTTGCACTTAAGAAGAAGAAGAAAAAAACCCCAAAACCCCAAAACCTTTAATGACCGTAAAACCCCAAGGCAGCGCGGTCAGGTTTTGCCGTTTGCGGCAAGCAGGGTGCGGCAGGAAGGGCCGGCAGCCCCTGCCCGCCCCTGCCCGCCCCTGCCCGCGCAGGCAGCGGCCCGCCCGCCAGCCACAGCCGCCCCCTTCGGGCCGTGCCGGGCATCGCCCCGGCCGGTCCCCAGCGCGGCACCGAGCCACAAAGGGCAGGGAAAAGGTGAAATCGGGCCGTGACATCAGCTGGGAAACACGAGGGACCGAAAGCGTCTTTTACCGGGATAGCTCGGGGAGCCGCGGCGAGGACGGAGTATCATTCTTAACTGAATTTTGTTAGGGAATACTGGTGTGGCTGTCGCAGTTTTGATGTTTTACACAATGTCACTGTAATCAACCTGTTTGCGAGACGATGACATGGTATCTTTCCCTTGAGAGAGAACCGCCTCTGTTTTCTTGTCTTTGATATTTTAAGAAAACATAAGACTGTTAAATTGCAAAGAGCACTTATCACCGTAGTACTCAGAGCCAAATGCAAATGCTCCCTTATCCAAAACCAGCACTGGGAACTCTGATCCCATTCTCTGTCTTGCAAGCATCACGCTCTCCTGAGCACACGTGTGGGCATACACTAGGTACCACAGATTAATTTACAAATCTGCATGTGCAAAATTTCAGGGCCCAGTTGGGCACCTGGGAGGAGGTGTGGTTGTCCCCATCAGTCAGACGGTGCCCACGTGTGTAATACCTCCCTGCACTGGGGACCACACATTTAGATGACATGCAGAGGACAGACCTGCGCTAAGGTAGAGAGAGGCTGAGGAGATGCTGGGAATCAGGCCTCTTCAGAGCACGTGAAATAATAATAGAGAAGAGGGACATCTCCTAGTGCATGGTTTTATTTGAGTAACACTGCTGCAATGTGTTTATATCAAAGGAGAAGTTAGAGCCTGTATGATAGGATTTTTGTTGTTGTTCTAAATTGAGAACTCCTTTTATTCTGCTAATCCTTTCACCGGCTGCGGGCTCTGTCTGCTCTTTTCAGGCACACAGTCCACTGCTTTATTTCCTGCTCCTCTGTTCTGACTCTTGTACTTGGTCTGATTTCTCTACTTCCTTAACTTCTGACTTGTTCTCCTCTTCTCTTGCCAGTGCTGGGCTATGTGGGCTGCATTTCATTACCACGGGGAGCAACCCGCAGCCTCCCATGCCCTTCTCCAGGCACTGCAACAAATGCCACAGATAAGGCAGAAATGTTGGGAAAAGCCTTCTCGGGACTCGGAGGCATTTTCTTTGGGATTTTTCTCAAAGGAGTGACCGAGCTCCAGCATGCTACCGCATGGAAAGCAGCATATGTAGTAGCAGGGCTGTGTCCCGGCGGGGATTACTACCAGCCATCTTGGCTGAGCTTCATATTGCACCTTCTTTTCCTGCCTTCTTCCCTGACATCAGAGACCTTGCGTAGGGTTTATGGCAGGGCAGTGCTGCCAGGTGAAGGCGAGGGGCTCCAACAGAGAGCTGCAGAGCAGTTCTTTTTGGTGGGTCCCACTGCACCGCCCCTGATGGCGGTGCAGGGGGCTGTGGGGAACAGGGGGTCAAACTACCCTTTGACTGTGGGACTTCAGCACATGAGGGATTCTTGAAACCAAGTCCTCCTGTGGCATTAGAGAATGCTTCTACCCTTCCACTAGTTTCTAAAGAGAAATTGAATGCCAAACCTACCTTGGTGCTGTGAGAGGGGTGTGCAGGAAACCCCTCTAACGTTCCTAAAATGCCTGGGTTGCCCTGGTAAGAAAGTGCAGCACTGCACTCTGCTCTCTATAAATAGTGCGGCTTTATGCTGTATTAGCCCTTGTTATCTGTGCGACATCTGTTTGCTGTGCTCTCTGGACCTCAATATCTTGACTTGGAATTTTACCTGCAAACAGCAGAAATGTGTCATTAAATCCCCTGATGTAGAAATAGGCAGTTCCTAATGCCCTGCCCTGCATGCATGCTGGAGGAGGTGGGGGTCTTCTCTAGGACACTGCGTGACTGATTACTACCAGATAAATTCTGATTTTAAGGAAAACGTAGTGGAGCAAGGTCCCCTCATAGCAACTTCAGAGGCAGATGCCAGCAGATGCAGCTGATTTAATGTTTGTCCCTTGGCTGAGGAATCCCACAAGTGACAGCTGCACCTCTGGGACAGCTCTCACGGTGCCCTCTGCACCTGCAATGATTTTCAGTATTTATCAAGAAGAAAAGCAATTACAAAATGCTGCTGTAAAGCTCATCAACTTGTCTTTAATAACAGCCAAAGAGTTCAGCTGTGTCAGGGAGTGCTGTGGGTCAGACAAGGACAGTACCACAGATACAGCTTTTTGCCAGCCCAGACTCTTCAGCCCTTCTCCTGCCAATGGCAGGGACCTTCACACCATCTTTGAAGCATAATTTGTTTCATGGAAAATGCTGTGGGTTTCTTTTTAATTTTTTTTTCTTCCCTCCCCCTAGCTGTAGTCTTCTTACTCATTGTGACTGAGCACGGTAAACAGATTACTCAAAGAGTCTGGAAAATTTATCAGCAACTGCTGCCCAGTGGGAAAGCCTCTTCCTGTCTATTCCTGAAAGCTGTCAGTCCTCGTGGTTTGCCTAATTAGAAATATAAAATAAAATGGCAGTATGCAATTTCAAGAGTTACACAGTATACTAATACAAGTGCACAGAAGGAACTCTTTTGTTAGACGAGTCTAGGCTCTAGCAGAAGGCACCAGCCTGGAAGCTGGCACCATCTTTCTGACCCCTACCCTGCTCCCCAGCCACTGTGGCACCTCCCTGCTTACCTTGCACAGCATCATTTTGCAGCTTTTTCCTGAGAAAAATGTTCCTCCTTGAGAAATAAAAACTTTGTTTGCATGCTCTTTCAACCTGCAGCTGTGGCTACCAAGAACTCACACGTGAGCCAGGTTTGCTCCAGGGCTCTGCAGCAGCAAAGGGACATGGAGGACTCACGGGGCAGCGTTATGGGAATGAGCAGGTCTGGAGAAAAGACGCAGCTTGAAATGATTTGCTCAATTGTAAATAAGGCAAAACTTAATTCCCACTCTTACCCTCGATTTTTCTTTTAAATTACTGGGGTTTATGCTTTCTGCTCTGACCCTACAGAGATAAACCCTGCAAAAGTGCTCTCATACTCAGGCCAGTTGGTGGATTTTTGGACCATGCTTATGTAGCTTCTGCAAACCTGTGACATTATAACCATTAAGAAGAGCATCTCTAAACTAGGCATCACTTGATCCTTAATCTCTGAAGGGGTATAATGGGAATTTAAGTATGTTAAACTTTTAAGATAAAGCATAGTCTTCAGTATTGTCCTGGACATTAAAGAGATTAAATGTCGAAAGTGCCTTCCTGAATTGAAATTCCAAGCAATATATATTTAAAACAAATATGAAAATAGCAGTAACAAGCCATCCAAATATACCAACTGGTGTGTTATAGCTCAGATTACATTACTGGGAAGAAAGACTGATTAAGAATCTCCTTTGAGCTCTACTGCCATTGCCTGGGATCTAACACAAACCTTATTTTGGATGCAGATGTAAACAAGACATGAGCTCTTTAGCAAAGTTTGCTGTTCTTGGTGGTTTCACAGCTCCTTGATCGGAAATCATTCTGGCTCGCAAGTTTACATTCTTCTGGTTGTAAATCTGTGTTAGCAAATTCTGGTGTAGTTAGTTTTACCTATATCAGCACGGTAACACTAAATCTCAAAATGGCTTTGTCTCTGTTTTAGCCAAGAATACAAAGATGGGATTATGTTTCACAATGGTCGATGAACTAAGGTGGAATTCAAAAGCAATAAAATTGTATTTATGCTTCCTGGGTTGTGCACAATGCTTGCACTTAAATTTAAGTGAACCTTGGTAACTAGCTCAACCTAAGTTTAAATGAGAGTTACAAATACATAGCAGCTTAGTGTAGACTTCTACAGGCATCACTTACAATGCTGCATGGCTGGCCTCGCGTATTTAGAAATTGGTGCTGACTTGTATCTTGACTTTATTTTTAATTCTTTTGTTTATTTTTAAGGAATACATTTAGATAATTTTACTGACAAGAGCTAGAAACTTCTGGATTTCCAAAAGAAACAGTAGCTTTTCTGGAAGCTCTTAAATATCTATGACCTGGGAATTTAAGGAAAAAGCTAGACCTGTTGTAATATGATCTCTAGAGTTACCAATATTACTATATAATTTTCATTTGTACATATGAATCCTGTATTAGCAAATACCACAACTATCTCTTGAAATTAAGTATCTTCAGAATTAGTAGACTTCATGTTGCTCACTGATGTCTTTATATATCAGGTTTCTTTAAGCAGTTGACAAGCTATATAAAAATTTCATCAAAAAAATGTCACTCCTTCCCCCTGGATGGAAGAACTTGTTTGCAGAATGTTTTGAGTACGCAGAAACATGGAATTAAATTAGCTAATCCTGCAAAAAACAGATTAACACAGACCTGAGCACTCCTGCCATTGCAATGTATAGGACCCTGGTTAGAATACTTTATGTTCTAGTTCTGCCACAGATCAGAGATGTTTGATTTGTCTTGTTTTTCTTCTTTCATAGTTTCCTAAAACAATAGACCTCTGCCTGAAATAGGTTCTTTATAAATGTCACTTCACAGAAGTTTTGTCATTGGTTTGGGGGGTTTTTCAGTTCTGGTGCTTTTGAGCAGCTAAATCGCAGCTGAGAAGTCCTTGGACTATCTCAGAAGGCCACAAATGGAAATGCAGGGGTTTCAACAGATGGTGTATTTGGAGACCTGTCTTCAGGGAGGTCCTGTCAGTTGGTGGCTGGAAGTGAATTTGCTTCTCTTGGCCTTTGTGTGCCACTTTCCCTGTCTCTGAAATTGAGAGGGCAATCCCTACCTGCTGCAAAGGGCAGCTGGGATGCTGGAGCAGCTCCTGTCCCCTGTCTGCATTTGGTCAATGACAAGTGTTTTCATTATTATTATCCTATGAGGCAGTGAAATCCTCTGCTCTCATTGACTTCAGTAGGATTTGAGGGACTTGGGGGACCTGTTAAGAAAAGGGTCTTTAATCTTCCATCAGGAGCCCGAGTGCACGAAGGGGAGCTATTCCTGCTGTATGCACTCGTAATATCTACAGGATTTGGGTACCTTTTGTAATAGTCTGCTTAAATCTTAATGCGTTGCTAGGGAACTGGTCATGTCCACAACCAACAAACATGTAGACGTTGTGTCCTACTGCTCTCTGGCAGAGTTTACCATAAGAAATGGCTTTATTGCAACAAGATCTACTAGCAGTAGTACAAAAAAGTAGTTCACCACCTTTTTTTTAATTACAAATTCTTTAATTCTATCATACGAACAGAAATCCTTTCCAAGCTGAAGGCTAAGCATGTGAGGACATCACCCAGAATCAAATACTTCTTTCCCTTATTCTTTAAAATATTGATTCAGCTATTTTTTAATTTACTTGAGTCTAAGTACAGTGTTTGGAAGCTTAACAAGCTTGGCTACTTTCTGCTCTCTTGTACTAACTAATGCTATTATTATTTTCAAGACACTTATAAAAAGAGCTGATTATTTGTTTCCAATGTGTATGGCTTTTCAAGTTTTCAGACTTCATTTAAGAGTATCAGAAACGATGAAACTTTTGTGTTTATGGAGTCCTAGAATGCTGTTTCTGAAATGGCTTCATTTCCTTTCATGGACATCAGAATGGTCTGCATTGTTTTAAATTAGTGATAAAACAAGGCTTGAAACCTCAACTACCAAATAAACAAGTCTGCTATCAAAACAGGTCAAAATCTGGGCAGAGAAAAAAAAAAGTCATGGGGAAATGGAAATGAAATAGTCTGAGATGACCTCCCTAAAAACAAGCAAGCAAACCTATTCTATTAAGCTCTAAGGAGAGCTGCTAAAGAATTTAGAAATAATCCGGAGAAAGAAGTCAACCCCTCATTTCCACTCTCAGTTCATTCCTTGCAACTCCCTAAGAAAAACTGATCCCTTGGGTGTTTTTTGCAAAAGGATGATTTTTTATGATATAAAAGCACACAACTTAAAGCTGTAAGTCCTCATATTCCTTGGCAGTCATTATCTTCAGGTTTATGAAGAAGCACATATCGATCCTTTCCAAGGCATGGGTTTGCAGGGATGCAAGGAACACTCTTCTGGATTCATCAGCCTTCTTTGTGGGGCCTGAGCAGGAATGATCTTGCAACACAATATAGGACTATTAAAACCCATCATATATGACATGTGCTAATAGTTTTTTCTCCTTGTTTCTTGGTGGTTGCACAATGTAACAGATCTGTAGCTTATTACATCATGCACATGTATTCAAGTGCAATAACCTTTTTGCAAAGCTGCTTAAGTTAGAAGATGTTTCAGTATTCAGAGCTCAACTTCTGTCCTCCACTGTCTGAATGCATCTCTATACTTAGCAACTTTTTCTAGCCTGTCTGCTCACCCGTGTGATTATCTGACCGAGAGTTAATGTAGCGTAATTAACACGTTTGTGAGTTGTCCAGTGTCACAGGTGAACTAGAGGTTTTGGGATGGGCAGCCTTGCAACATTCATAGAGCATATAATATTGTGGATTTTAGTCCTCTGACCCAGGGTATTCAACAGAATGAGATGCTTCTTAACTTGATTTTTCCTGGCTTTTGTGACTCTAAATAAGGTCCTTATATTGTTCAAACATAATTTTTGTGGTATATTATATTAAGATGTTTGGCCTGATCTAGATTATGCAGCTTCATGTAACTGATGAAAGAGCTATTGTTTTTCACAGCAGAAAAACTGCCACTCATCCAGATCACTGACCTACTTCTTGGAGTCAGAAGTAACCTTTCCGAAGTCTTGCTGATTTTCAATGCTATGTTTTACACTATTGATCTTGAAGGCCCCGTGTTTGAAGTGTGATTACAACAGTGCTTAAGGATCAGATAAAAAATTTCAACTTAATCTTCAGATGCAGAAAGATTTTATTTTTCTGTAAGTTTTGGTACTATTCTAAAGAAAGTGTTAAATGAATCAGAGCAATTCAGCCATGGGGGTTATTCCATTACCCAATGACACAGAAATTCCTCAGGCTTAAAACATCACCAGTATATTTCTCTCCACCTTTCTTTCTCTGAGATCCAGTGGCATTTGTCTCTGTTGTCTGAAAGAGTTGATGAACCATGTCCAGGAGCAAGAATTTAATCGGCTCACCCTCAACACTAGATTGGGCCATTCATTACCTTGAAATTGGAAAAATAGAATCTACAAGTTCCTGAAGATGGGAACAATTTGCAGACAACCACTTCTCTAATCTTGCTTTTCAGCCCTGACTTTGAGGCCGGTGCCAGAAGAACACATCAGGAGAATAAACTAATACTGCATAAAGACATTTTGTGGAGGCTGGCATGTGAAAAAATGTATTTACCGTTATATGGCTTTCCTCTGTAGGAGAACAGGGCTTGTATATTCTCTGTGCTTTCTCACTATATAGAGAGGGATTCAGACATTTAAAAAGGAATTAGGACCCTGAGATGCTCAGTCCATGCTGGATTGCTGGCTCCCTGCTCTTCACCGTGGAACATCTGCTAAAGAACTCTTTGGGAGACTTCTGGGTTTTTCAGGACCAGCAGAAAAAACAACACTGTTGGGATGTTTTATATTTGGGGCACTTTGGTACTCACAAATGCCTTCTCATTTTATCATGCTGCAATCAAGATGACAAAAAAGTGTGGCAGCTAGTAGAAACTCTCCCCGCAGCCCAACAAAAAACAGGGTCTTGAAAGGAAAAGTTTGGCACACAAAAACCTCCAAACACAAAAACGCTAAACCTCTACCAAACCATTTCTGCTTGTTGTGAGCCTGCCAAAGCAGAACAGACTTTCTCAACAGAAAAGGCTACATTATGCTAGAAGGAAATGAGCTGCAAGGCACAGGAAAAGGGAACACGAGTGGAGATTTATGGCACTGCTGAAAGCAGACACTGTACTGCCAGATCAGGAGTAAGACACTACCAAAGGATGCTACCTTTGTTTTTTCATCTGTCGAGGAAGAAGGAGAGTTTCTGGTGCAGGGTATCTAAACTACTGACATCCATTGCAGAAAGCCCATCACTTCAGCCTTCTGAATCATTGTGTCCCAATCAGAATTTTCTACTTTTTTTAGAAGGCAAGAAGGAAAAAAAACCCCACAAAACCACCAACTAGCAAACCCCACCCAAACCAAGACCACCAGTCAACAAATACCTTACAGCTAATAACCTGGAAATAGAATTGTGTTACAAATGTTGCAAGTTTTGCTCATGTATCACTGACTCTATAAAGTAAAAATTGAGATTTTTTGCAAAAGATCTTCATTATGCCCTACTGCTGTTCCTGAAGATCATATGCAAAGGATTTGCTCATGTTGACATTTTTTTGTTTGTTTGTTTGTTTTCCTGCTGTTTTGGCTCTTGCTCTTCGTATTGTATGTGAGGGACTTCACATCCTGAGTTCTCCTGGAAACAGACTGCAGCAAAAAGGCACATCTGTGGACAAACAAAACCATTTTCTATGTGTAGAAAGACTCAATTAAGAAAAATCTAAAGTTAAGGCTTTTTCTTTTTCTCTCTTTT
>VXBL01005506.1:1069952-1128120 GCA_013400195.1 Aramus guarauna | reverse complement strand
TGGGAGGTGTTGGAAGGAAATAGTGTGCATCAGTGGGGCAACCAACACAGTGATGGAAATTGGACGTGGTGGAGTGGTATCAATGTGAGAAGGAAGGTCTGGTTCTTCACCTCAGCGAAGGAAGGTGGGAGGTTTCTGTGGTGATGTCAGTCTGATTTTGTTTGCATTTAGAATGAAAAGTATGACCTGAAAACTGTCGAGTCATTTGAGGAAATCAGTGGATTGTTCTTACAAACCTGATAATTGTAAGTGATTTTACTTTATAAAGCTGCTTTATACTGCTGCTGTTATAGAAAGGCTTATTGATTTTCAGAGCTTGAGACTTGTTTCCAAAATTGATCTATGTGGATTTGTTGTTTCTAAACAAGCTGCCTCACTAACCACTTCTCAAATGTCCTTTTATTGGATTACTATGTACTCTTTATAAGGAAGCATTTTACAAGAAGTATTACTTGCTGAACTATGTAAACAGTACTACTGTTTTCCTTTTAAAGACAGGGAAATGCCAAGACTAGAAACAAAGTTTCAGATGTCTAAAAGTAACCTGATGTTTTAAGTATTTCTTCTAGGTGGTTTACATGATGGTTTCAGAGCTCTGTTTTCCACTGGTAGCAACTCAAGTAATTTCTAGTGCCTCTGAAAGTCTCTGTGTGCTAGTCTTATATGGACACTATGATTTAGTTCATGAAAGTGGTCTATGACAGTATTTCTTTTGTAAAAACTAAAAAATTGATTTAACTTCATAAAAAAAGTACAAAAAAATCTAGAAATATGGGGATTAATGAGGTTGCTGTGTTGCTGAATGCTAAGAGCATAATGAAGTTTAGGATCAATTAACCTTTACAGACCAACCACAGAATCTGTTAAATAAATGACCACTTAGAATGATAACACCGTACTTGTTTTTTTGTTTTGTGTTGTGTTTTGGTTTTTTTTTTTTTTCTGTGGTAGAAATGTTGGTTTCCTCTGAAATATGTGTATAATCTTTGTGGTATTGTGTGGAAGATAAAAATCCCAGTCAGCCCTCTTTCACTGATTACTGAAGAACAGTGCATGCTGGCTGTGGGATGATGAAAACGAATACTAGGATTCAATTAACTCTAATAACCTTCTTCAACTCAACTGCGCTGTAGCTGCAGGATTTTTTTTATTATTATTTTTTAAACATTCTGGCCAGTTTAGGGGGCTTTGCCAGGAAAAATGCTAAGTATTCATACATGTGTGCATTCTGCCTGCTGATACAAATACTTTGTTCTGTAATTGGTCCTCCTTGCTGAAAGCCATGAGCCACAACTGGGTGACTTTATCAATATATTTTCAAGTATTTTACTGGTAATAAGAAAGGAAAAACCTAACAGAAAAGCACCAGAAAACTCTGCTTAGGAGAGGTAGCCGATAAACCATTAAAACTGAGAAAAACAGAGGAACCTTAAGAGCATTCTATCTTCCTATCCAGTTTCACATCAGGTGCATTTTGAACAAGGCTGCAAGAACAGAGTTGGTGCAGGAGAACCATGGGGTGAAAGCTCAGCTTTGTCCCAAGAAAAACTTTTGCAGCAGGAGCATTAATGAACTGGCACATCTGATTGTGGCTCAGCAAGGCCAGGATGTTGTCTATTACACTTTACAGTTTCAGCACTGCATCCTGTTTTGTGAATTTCATCCTTGAGGGCAGCATCCATGCCCATGCCTTTGTGTGGGGCTGTTCCCAGAAGGCATAGGCAGCCTTTGCGGCTGGGCAGCGTGTGCTTCCCTGGGCCATGATAGAGGCCTCTGATAGTGAGACCCAACCCCTCGGCTGCCCACCCATGTAAGGACCTTATAAATGTCCATTTGAAGGGACCTGTACCATTGCCCTGGGAGATGAAATAAAGATGGATGATTGTATTTTTCTCAAGATGCATAACATTAATTTGGTAGGTGCTTATTTGTGGCATCTCTGCCGGAATGTACTTTCTAGTGCAGGCAATAAGCTTGTAAGCAGTTTAGTCTAGTTATCAGGTAGCATGGGTAATAAACAGGGTGGGCAAATGGGGTTGGGTGCAACTGTATTCGTGATGGAGGAGGATGGTGGCCGTGCAGCAGTAGTGCAGTCTCTCCCTGCCACATGAGTGTATGGGATAACGGTTAAGGACAAGGGGATGCAGCCAGGAAATCTGTGCTGGTAACTTAATTCAGGATTGTAGTCTTGGACCCCTGTAGAGTGCTTTATTTTTCTCATTTGTCCTTGGAAAGAGGATAAATTCTTTACCTAAATCCATATAAAGAACATTGATTTACTGATTCTTTTCTCAGTGTGTACAAAATAAATGACTTCCCTTTTCAAAGTTTTAAGTGTTTTACTGCTACTGAAGGAGTAAGCAGGTGGTAGTTTACAACATGAGCTTTCGATATGCACACATCCATAGCAAAACACAGGATTGTAAAACAGCAGTGGGCCAGAAACCTGTTAGAAAAGACAGCAGTGACAAAGGTTGCCCACATTAATTGCCAAAAATGCTTTTTTCTTTTTTTCTTTTTTTTTTTTTTTTTTTTAAATGGCTGAGTGCCTGCCTGCTTCACTGTGTTTCTGCATGAGGGTGAAGAGAGGACTTTTCTCTTTCTGTGGTAGTATTGGCTGCTTATTTAGGTTGTATATTCTGTCCTATTGTTAATATAGTTCCAAAATGAGCAAGTCAGAGGGCATGTACATTCTAATTAGTAGTTATCTGAGACAGCTTTCAGAGCAAAGACTTCTTTTAACTAGCTTTGGATCTGAACATACTGTATCTACTTGAATGACGAAATGTTAGTAAGCAAAAAAGCCAAAGTTCTTTGTAGGAAGGCAATTGCTGCATAGCAACTGCACAGAGAGGATGCAATGAAGCTTGCATGTGTTCTCTTTTGTTTCTATTTTTGTCCTCATTTTCTCCATGTTCTGAAATGTACAGAAATTATTAAAGTTGTTGGAACCAGTTATTTCATTCATCGCTGCTTACGCTGTAAAAAAAAAAAAGACAAGCAAGCAATGCAGTTCGGATTTTGTATTTTGGGGAGAAATAATAAAGGGAATTTAACGTGCTATTTATGAAGGGATGCTGTGACTGAGTTTTCAAATTAATATGATCTTTAATGTATGTGAAGCATATGTGAAGAGAGTGAGGTTAAAGAAATATAAAGACTCTCCATGATAGTAGATGTTCTTTCCAGTCTCACTCCATTTTCATATCCCTCAAAACAAATTTCTATTATCTTAAAAGATAACCAGCCCTACAAAACTGAAACATACCATAGTTGTTAAAACATAATTCAACTTTGAATTTAATGGGGTCACCATAAACAACAGCTGGAAAATAGTTGCTTGGAAGGATAAACTGTCTTGTATCTTTAAATAAAGCAGTGGGCTGACTGGTTTAGCAAAAGGAAATTTGGGGAGTAATGGGATTGTAAAGTGATTCTTAATTGCTAATAAACTTGCAAGTAAGGTTTGCAATGTTGAATAGTTCTTGTGGAAAGCCTGTTATGCCCACACAAAATATGGGAGACTCTGGTCTGAACTGTCCCTATGGATGTGCCCTGTGCCAAGCCCACGTTAGAGGGATTTGGCCAGCCCCACAGCTGATGGCTGACTTCGGACTATGGGGTCCCGCTGCAATAGGATTGCTGTTACTCTGTTCTTCACCACCTTTCTGTAGCAGTACAGAAACTTGTAGGGCATTAGGATTAAGAGCAAGCATATGAGCAGGAAGAAGGCCCATTTACTGGGGGGTGACATCAGTGGGAGGGTGTCACANCTTAGCTAACTTATGTCAACTGGGCCTCACATAAGTTCCCCAGCGAGCCGTGTCCAAGATCTTGCAGCCATTCCCCAACAGGAGGGAACCATATGAAGCCTTTTCACTTTAATGTGAATGAGTCCCAGCAGGCAACCCTAAATGTAGCCAAGTGCAGGTGGATCAGTTGTTGAAACCAGCCCATTCTCCATCACCTTGGTCTATCATGTTCAATCTCTATATGATAAAGGTGGAAAAAATGGTTTCCTTTGTATTTCTAGTAACATGATGCTGTACATCTGTGTTTTCAGAAAGCTGTAGTAGAAAAAGCTACATTAGTATGTGACTCCTGTGTGACTCCCCAGTAGCTAAACAAGAAAATGGGGAATGTACACTTGAAAAGGGAAGGGTGAATCTTTTCCTCTAGTCCAGTAAAGGAGGAAATTGTCAAGGGTGGTGCTTTTTGGGTAGCTACTCTTCTCTGCAATAATGGCAACAGCAAAGAGTGGAACAGTTCTGGAATAGGTCAAAGAGGCTAATTAGTTCGTGCAAACTAGCTAAGCATCTGAACCAGGTAAAAGTAATTCCTATGATTAAATATAATCCTAATACCTTGTTGCATATGTTTCTATCATCCTCCTTGATTATTACAAATTTCAATCACATCAAATATTATTTATAAACAGTGTCCTTTTATGTTTATACCTTGCCAAATGATAATGTGAGAGCTGAGTAACCAGAATGTGTGAACCATTCTCTAGCAACAGCTATGAAGATCCTTCAAGCCTTCCACTGCCTTGCCCCAGCAAAGCTCTGCTCTCCAGAGCAATTTAAACATGATGTGCTAAGGGGTAAATGAGTTCTCCACTGATCTGTAAGGGTTAGTGTGGGTGCTTGGTACGCAGGGCTATACATGGAAATCCAGCAACCATCTTTAACCAAAAATGTCTTGTGGTATGCAGTAAGGCACTGGGAAGTCTGTGTTTATAATAAAACATTGTCTCTTCCTCTTGTTTCAAGTTTTTGGAAAGATTCCCTTCCATATCAGTAAGGGGCAGGAATGTAACCAAGAGCTGGAGTTAGCAAATACATGATCTTCAGTCTCACAACACTGTCTTCTGAGCAGGCTGAGCTATAAGAGTATGTTCCAAGCTTGCTGAATGGGGACGTGGATGAGATAATTGGAAAAGCAGGCTGAGAATTGGGTCTGCAAAGCTCTCTGATCAGAGCCATTTCTGACAATGAGGTATATCTTCTGAATTCTGTAATGTATTGCATTTGTTGGGCATTGAGGAGAAATGTGGCTCTTGTACACAGCAGAGGCTTGCCTAGTGTTAATAACTCCCTCTACAAAGGGCAGTATTTTGGCAACGTACAGTCAGGGCCAGATACTTCACTGCACTTATAGCTCCCTTTGAGCAGCAGGCTTTTATCCATAGATTCCGGTGACCAGGATGTTTGTTGTCTTTCATGTAAATTATTCATCAGGTGTGAACAGTTGAACACTTAGATATCTGTGTAAAAACTCTATTTCTAAATTTCTATCTATATGAAGTATGCCATTTTATGTTCAAATTGTATCACCCCTTCAAAGATATTTCATGGCAGCTCATAGGTAGATGAATGTAAGTAGATTATGTAAAGAGATATTTGTAGGTTGTCAATGAATGAGGTTTCTAGAGCCAGGGTTACTGAAAAAACTTAGTTTTAGTTAAGCACTGGTGCAATTGGTTTGTTATCAGAGTACACTGAAATGCAGTGGTGAAAGGGACCTGAAAGGATGATCAATTTCAGAACAAGTGTTTAGTTTATGCATTTTTTTTTTCCAAGGATCTCTCATAACACTGTAGTATTTCAATGTTTCACCACTGTAACAACTAAAAAGCTTTTCTCAAATGACCAATGTAAATTTTCTTTGTTGTGATTAACATAATTCTGTCTTTTCTTCTTCAGCGGTCACTGGGAAACTGTCTCTTTTTTTTTTCTCTCTCTCTCTATGCTATGCTTTGGTTTATCAGTTTGCTAGAACACTTCTTTTAGTCTCCTCTTTTATAGATTGCAAACACCCTTAATTTCTTTCTTTTTTTTTTTTTTTTTTTTTTTTTTCCCTTGAAGGACATGCTTTCTAAACCCTGTTTTTTATTGCTGTCATCAAGACTGGCTTCAATTTCTGAGATGGTGTCCTAAGTTGGACATAGTATTGAAGCTAGTGCATCACAACTGCTATCTGGGTTGGAATATTTACTTCCATTTCTTAGAAGTGACATTTCTGCCAGCTTGGGACCTTTTTTTTGTGTGTGTGTGTGTATGTATTGTGCTTGGGCTTCTAGCTTGAAATTCACCATAACCTGTTTCACATCCTTATCAGAAGGAAAAGTACCACCAGGTCCTTTTCCCTCTGCATAGTTATGTACCCTGTCCTTCCCTATTCTGCATCTGTGTGCTAGATCCCTTCTTTCTTCTTGCACCACTTGTTCAGCTAAATATCAGCATCTTGACTTTACACCAGTCAGCTGAGATAATCCTGAATTTTATTCCTCACTTCTGCATTTGCAATTGCTCTCAGCTTGGTGCACCTATGAATTCTTAGTCTCTGTTTGGTCACTCAATGAATAATATTGATCCCTGGATAGATTCCAGGGCACCCACCTTGAAATTTCTTTCCAGTTTGTAAGCATATGGTGAATAATTAATTACCTTAGGAGGGATAGGGATTTTTTTTTTTTTTTTTAAAACCAGTTACACGAGTAACATGACAATTATGACTTGGATCTTATTTCGTATTGTCTTGCTTATGAACGTGACACGTTGGGCGGAGTTAAAAGCTCTAGTCTGAAGGAAATTTAGTTCATATCACCACTTTCCTTTTACTGAAACGAGTTCTGTATCGTACACGGAAACCACAACTCCAACCATCCCTCCTGTGAACTCTTGTCATCCTCTGAGAAGCCCAGTAGATGGCACTCTGGATCTATAACTCAGTATTTTAAAGTAAAACTGACCACACGTGCCTCCTATGTCACTATTTTAAGTACTTGTTTCTCAAAGTTTGGCATCTAAGCTTAAGATTAAAATTGCTATAGTAGTAAAAGTCTTGGTGAAGTGGGTTTGGGTTTAAAAAAGTGAGTGGTTTTTAAAAAAATAATCTAATAAACCTTCAGTGTATATTTGCAAAGCACAATTTTATATAGTATGCCATCAAGGGAGTGAGCTATCTCTGTGACGGTAGCAGGAACGCAGTGTTGGCTGTGTGATACACTTGTGTATCTGTGCCTGATGCATGAAGAAGGAAAACAGGAAGAACAGAGGACCGGTGATTGTTCTGCATGTGTTTTCTTAGTCTGAGTATGGCCCAATGGTAATTTAGATGAAGGGATGCAAGTTGTTCTCAGATCAGGCCAACTGTTATCACCATGGTCCATAGGTCATAGAAAAGGTATAGTCTGTTTCAAAGACTTCAGGTAACATTAGTTCTGCTACTGACATTAGCTCTAGAATTCTGTTTCTGATTGTGTTTAAGTTGTGTGAAACCATACCCACTGCTTCATTTTGATAGTATCATGTGGCCACAGCTGGGATCTGCTGGCTACGCTCTTCCTGAGTGCTCTGTAGGCTCCTGCAATGATTTGGGGAGTGGAGCCTGAACCCTGCTTCTATGGGAGCTCAAGGCATGGCTGTGTGGTTGTGTCAGTGTGCCGTGGGCCTGCACTCAAGATGCTGGGGCAGAGCACCTCTCTGCTTATAGGGGATAAGTTAGCTGCCAGAGGAAATCTCCAGGCTGTTAGTCCAAACATTTACCACTGAGACATGATAGAGCAGACTACTACCTCCTGCCTTTTTGAACACTGTCTTCCTGATTATGTTAAGGCAAAGTCAGTGGTGTTTAACCTAACTTGTCTCGGCTTCACCTTCAAAGAGACTAATGCTTAGGATGCCAGTTAGCTCCATTCATACAGGATTTTGGAGCTCCCTCTCAACTTCTCCTGACCTGTGAGCACTCCTGAGTCTTCCAGGACAAAATAAAACAAGTTAGCTGAGCCACCTGGCAGTGGTTTGAACCAACTTGTTTGACTTTGCCCTAGAACTGACTAGAAGTGCTTACACAGCCAGTTACTGGGTCTCAGCTGGAAGATGTTAACTAACAGCTGAGAAACAGAAAGGATCAGCTTTCTAAATGGCCTGTGAACTGTATGCCCTGACTGAGAGGCTTTACGTTAGCCTGCTGGCTTTCACTGGAAGAGACAAGGTGTTCTCCTGTGGCCTGTTCTAGTGGAGGGGTGCTATAAGAATCAGGCACGTCTCAGCTGCTAGCTAGTATGTGTTCCTGCAAAGGTGTGTTCCCTGCCTGTGCAGCACAGATGGGATTGCTGACACCTGAAGGTGTCCAACCAAGCCACACAATGTACTTCACAGGGGTGCTGTGAGTGGCTTGAGGTGGAGACTGAATTGTAGAACCTTATTTTGTTGTGTACTTCAGAAAATGAGGAAGCCAGTTTGGCACACCAGATTGTCTAACAGTCTTTGAAATACAGAAAAGCTTTTTCTCCCTTTCCTGTTAGTAAGCTGGCACATCTATTCTATCATGGAATAGTAAGGAAATTATAAGACATCTTATCTGTACAATATTATTGTTTTTGAGAAGAATACATGCATCATGCTCTTCGCTTAATGTACTGGTGAATATTTCCACAGACAACCACAAATAAAATAGATTATCCTCTTATCCAGGAGCTCATCTATGTGCAAGATGAAGACCTGTCTTACAGACAGAAATGCATATTTGGTTTAAGTGCATTGTGCTTAGAGTTCATACACATCCCCTCCAGTACTCACCTATTAAAAGAGTTCACAGAAACTACACTGTAAACCCGCTGGAATAATTTTTATTGAATAATTTTCTCTGGTAAAGAGGGAAAACAGAGCTGCGAGGAGGTTAAAATCTGGGCTTGGCATCCCCACTAATGACAAACTCAGGCCCCAAAATTTGCTGAGACAGAGATGACAGGCTCTCGCAAGTACATCAGGTCATCCACCCACCCCTCCTTTCTGGTTGCTGCAGGGTACAGGTGCACTCAGACGGAAAGAACTGGGTTGCTTTTGAGCTTTGCTTACACACAAGGCAGAGCTAGAAGGAGGTGTGGATAGTCCTGTCCCATTCAAATGTACTAGACCAGCACCACCAAACCTTTCTTTCCTTGCACTGCTTGAAGAATATATACTGTAAGAGTATTGTAGCATTACTGGTGGTTTTCTTTCAGTTCTGGGTGGCCATTTATAATTTGTCAGCCTTAGATGGTTCCCAGTCAAAACTACTTATGCTTAAAGAAAAGCTGCACAGAAGCAGGGATGCTATGCATAGGTAGGATTGTCAGTGAGCCCATTCACTCACATCTTCTATGTGCCCCAGCCCAGGAAACAGTGAATGATGCTCAGACATTGGCACTTGATGTGATTTTTAGACAAATTTCTTACCTCTCTGGACTTGATCGCCTATCTCTAAACCAGATATTTCCTTCCCATTGCAATCTGCCTGGAGACTTGTAGTCTTACGTATTGTATTATCCTTTGATATTATCATTCGTGGGCTTTTTCAAGTGGAGGAGGGACAGGATGGCTTTTCTTTGTTAGGTTTTGACAGTATCATCACAGGGGTAGGGGATCTGCTGTGCAGTGCATCATTCCCAAACATTTTTGATGATAGCATAAGATTTTTCTCCTACTTGCCCTTTTCCCTAGAAAGGGGTTAGGCTCTTTGGGTGTTGCCTGACAAAATTCAGGAGGTGGGTGGGTGCGGTGAGATTTTCTGGCTGCACCTCTCTGTAGGGTTACTGAGAGTGCAGAGGGCCCTCAATCCAAACATGGAGCAGCCTGCACAAATGCAAGTAGAAGCAGAAGATTCTCCAAGGCAGCATGTTTCTTCTTTCTGGAGCAACTTGCCAGTAGAGAAGGAGATTATGTTGGAAAGCAGCTGGGCTGTTCTCTGTGTGTGTGTACTTGGCCAGTCATCCTTCATGTGAACACATCAACCACTTGGAAAGATGCAGTTTAAGCCAGGTGTTGGTATTCACTTGCTGTCTGCATATCACAATAAGGAAATGCAAGGGGAATTTGTAAGCTAGTGAAAGGCTGTGTCTCTGAGAGGAGGACCAAAATCCAGAGCTTATTCTCTGCTTGTAATCTCACTGATCTCTCTTCCAGTAGTGTTGTGTCTGCTCACACAACAAATGTTGCTGCAGGATGTGTTCATGTCTCCTTCTTTCTGCCTCCCTTCAGTACTCTGCCCAGCGTCCTTTCTTGACCCTCTGCTTAAGTGCCTCCTGACCATCTTTGTCTTCCTTTCAAACTTGGAATATGTGGACAGACAGACATACCTATAGCATGACTGCAAAACCTCATTTTCTTGGGAAATCTTGCTCAAAAGAGGAGTGTCCAACTGCAACCAGTTTTAAAGCACTGAGATGCAGAAGTCTAGCACTACATGGTGTGTAGTGTTGAAAACAGTGATAATCTAGACCTTGTATCACCTGTGGAACTATAGGACAGCAGATTGTTAGGCAAGCACTCTTAATGAAATATGCTTAAGTGCTTTGTTGAACTGGAACCACAGTCAGCCTGTGGCCCATGGAATATTTTCAGCTGGAAAGTCTCAAATTGTTGAGTCGAGTCCTGTAGTCTTTCAGGACTAGCTCAGGGAGCTGCTGACAGCTCAGACAAAGCTGGTGTTTTTCTACCTGAGTTGTCCATTCAAGCTGAGCTCAAAGCAAATCTTTGGGGCTTTGAGGAAGCCAGTGACAAATCAAAGAATCTTATTTAACTTGGCTATGGCTGAATGCTGCACTTCCTTGTGAGGCTTGGTATACTCCTCTGATTTGCAAACAACATCTGCTTCTCTTCACTGACAATTCCTAAGATGACCTCTTGAAGGAAAGGGAATAAGCCTTCTGTGTGCAGAAGGCCAAAGCCAAGTTTGTTGGATAAACACCTGCATGCTGTCATGGCTAAATACGCCTGCTTTACCTATTTCTCTTTGCTTACCCAGTACTGATTGCTGATGGCACCATGTGGTGTATGGATTTCAGGGTGCTCAGCTGGCTAAAGTCTAAAGGCCATGGTTCAATACTCTGCAAGGACTAAGAACCAGCATGTATCTAGGTTATCTTTTTGGTACCTGATGTTAAGTCCTACCAATACTTAACAGCATCTAAAGGCTAGCACTTTCACTTCTGCTGGTTTATAGTCACAGTATTTTCTATCTTCGTATACACATCTCCTGTCTGTTCCTCCTAGTGTACCCACCATGCCTCATGCACATCTTACCTTATGTGGACAAAGCACATGTGGACCTGGGTAGAAGTTTTGTTTGACTAGGGGCTTCCTGTAAATGGCAACCAGAAGGCCTAGCCTACCCCTGTGGCACAAGCTTTTAAAGTCCCATTATTGCTCTGAATCACACCTTTGTCTCCACACCCTGAGTCATATATTAAAATAAAACTGTGGGAAATAATAAAGCCCAGTTATATGAATGTGTTTTTTATTATAAGAGTTCTTAAATTTTTTTTTATTACTGCTTTGAGGCCAACTCATAGTCTTTTGTTATGTTCGTTACAAAAGGCTCTGCTCCAATTCCTGTTAACTTGAAGGGAAAGGAACATAGTGCACAGGGAGAAGAGCAGTTCCTTGCTGGCATCCATTCCCTTGTCCTCAGCATGCCTCACAGTCTTTACCACAGCTGCTCTACAAGAGCCCTGTGGGGCAGGTGGTGTTACAGGGGAGGTTGACCAGGCAAGTTTGCAGAAGGCGACTCGCAGAACAGGGGGTTAGATTGAGTTCTCTTTAAGTCTCATACCTAGCACTCTAGCTCATGGCCTCTATTGTTCCAGGTATTCCTGATATGAGCTACTGTCCTTTGTCAAGAAAACATTAAATAGTTCTCAACTTTGTTGATGTCATGTCTGCTTTATCCCCAGAAGAGTGAGAAGTCTTTCTCAGTCACAAAGAGGTAGAAGATGAGATTGGAGGCGGGAGGGGGGGGGAACCCAAAATAGAAAGTAGGAAGCAGAAGGCTTTTTTATATTTGCTAATTAAAACAGTAGATTATTCCTTTTTAAATGGAAACAACCTGCAACACTACATTTTTGTTAAGTATTTAGACACTGTAGATTGGGGAATGGGTGGAGCCCTTTTCTTGCTGGGGCTTTGTAAATTAAAGTGTTTGCATCTAGACTGAAGCTTGGGAAATTCTTTTTCATCTTCAGTTTTAGATCATACTTGTTGACCCCACCAGTATGAGGACTCCTTGCTCAAAAATCAGCACATCATCCATGCCATTTTCTCACACCCTAAAAAGTAGCTGAATGTGCAGAAACTGAGTGCTGGACCAATGCTCCACTGGAGCCTGGCATCATACCAAAATAAAATAATTCCTCTGTGCACCTCTGGCTACAGTTTCCAACCTTTCTTTCTTTCTTTCTTAGTAGCACAAGCCTTAGCCTGTGCTCTAGGAATAGTCTGATATTCAAGATCTTCCTCTATTGCAGGGCATGCTACATTCTGCCATCCCTGTCATACACTTATCTAGGTCATCTGAATTTCTTTTGGCTTTCAGAAGAGCAGGTGCTTCTGAGACTACAGCCTGAAGCTCTGATGGAGCAGGTGAGTCAGAAGTTGGCTTCCTAGTTAGTCTATGGGGACAGGGTGCTAAAGTCTTTATTATAGATTTGCTGTAGCTTTTTTCTGAAGCTTCTGATACAGATTACTCAAAAAGATTTTTTTTGTTATTATTATTATTTTTTTTACAATACGGGCTTCTGATCATCTGAAATTCTGCTGCCACCAAACTTACAGTTCAGAGGGCACCCAACAACTGTCTGGTGCTGAGGACTTACGGTGGTGAATGACTTCCCAGTAGTCTTTTTATATATCTACTTCTGTCTATTTCTGGACATATATTAAATGATTCTCCATCACTGGAAATGCTTTAAATGTTCCCTGACTGACCATCCACAAATCATTTAAATAGCATTCTTCTGGTTTATTGAATGTCTTTTGTGACATGTATTATTCTCTGCTTAATAAACCATACAGGATCTAAAATTGTGGCAAGCCTACTTGATCTCTGAGGATGGCATATATTTTAAAATTATTTTTACCTGTAGACTCATTAAATCAGGAGACATCTTCTGCTTCACTGTGATGAAATAAATAGAAGTTCCTGTCAGGTAATCAAAAACCCAACAGACCAAGAAGCTGGCTCTTGAAAGACACAATAGATCAACAGGATAGCCCCATGTGGACCAAATGCCTGGAAACTGGGCATCATCTGAAAATAATGTATACAATAGATGAAACCTCTGGGCACATCTGTGAAATCCCTGCAGATATTTTATTCCCTGTTCCTCAGTAATTCAGGTGACTTTTATAAGGCTAATGCCTGAAGAGCTCCCATGGAAACGAGAACTAATGATAGGTAGGAATAGAGCTGGGGAGAAGCATGTTACAAAAGCTTGACAAAAGCTCCTAATCCATGAGATCTAGCATATACTATTGAGGATATTGAATAATGGATTTGCTCATTGTACAAATATAAAGCTTGTTACAGGTACCTTTCACTAACTGTGGTGTTCTGAAACTGTTCATCTAGGCACTAAAGTTCACCCTTTTTGGTATTGTTATTGTACTAGGATATATTATCAAACTGAAATACTGGCTGCTTCACTTTTTCTGTTTCTGTGGTTTGTCAGAGGTTCTGCATTTCTGTAAAAAAGTGTATTTTTAAGGGAAGAAAACGATAGCTTTGAACCTGAGTGTTTCCCCACAGGGTAGCTGTTCATGGTCCTTTTGGTTTTGTGAGTAATCGTTCTGGTCCTGGGCACTCAGTATCTAACATTTTGCATACAGTGAGTGGGTGAAAGACTTATATCCATGGCAGTGGTGCCTACGGGTAGGTAGAACAACTGGGAAATTCAGTTCTTATAAATCTATAAAAATAGCTAAGAGGTGTAATGTACTGTAAAGCTGCCACATTAACACGCACTGGGCTGTCTTTTCATTGTTTTGATATGCAGCAACAGTTTTATGGCTGTCTCAGAAGGTGTTATAAAGCTTTGCTTAAACATGGATAATATTTCAAATCCAAATTTTTCTTCATTTTTATGTGGTTTCAGAAAACTAAAATTAACTAGAGTGCATTTGCATTTACCCTGACTGTCACAATTACAAGGCAGGTGCAGAAATAATGAGAGTTGGTTTCATTTAATAGCAAAGATTCAACAATGTTTGTCCTATCCAACTGTCTTTTTTTTTTTTGTTTTTTCCTTTTCTTCCCTTTTTTTTTTTGGTAAGTGAGTTGAAAACCAGAGTTTGAGATGCACAATCACTAGCTTCAGTTGCTTGGCCTTTCTTTGTCTCTCTCCCCACATCTCCATGGGGTTTCTCAGGAGAGCTAGTATAAGTCAACCAACACTGAGAAGCACACATGTAAAAGTGCATCAATCCCCAAAGCAAATGGGAGCAAGGCGGCCAGATGTGTGTTGTAAGGTGGCAAACACTAGTGCGGCTTTACTCCTAAGGCAGCACCCCAAGAGGTGTTTGACAGTCAGTGATGTTTGTGCTCTGACTCTCCTTGCTTAGTTCACCTTTGTTCCCCTGCAAACAAGCTCTCAGGCTGCTCCTTCCACCCCCAGGCTGCCTTTTCCTTCCTCCTCCATCCCTTCAATGGAAGGGATTCTTTTGTCGACTTCATGACTTACATTTATTATTCTCTTCATGCTTTCCATTCTCTTCCTGATGAGGAGAGGAGGAGGTGGTGGAAAAACCTTCAGGGGACTGAAGCCATGATAAACTTAGGGTCAGCATGAAGAGATACACAGCAGTTTTTTTGGTTTTGTTTTTTTTTGGTAACAGTTCCCAGGGGAGAAGTAGCCCAGAATCCAGCAGAGAAGCCCTATGGTGAGACAGGTTCTTACTTGGACTTGCTTCTGAGATTGACAGAGAAGACAATATAATCTCATACCTTTTAACTACCCCTGCTTTATGTTGGTACAGTGCATGTATAGCTGATAATTTTGCTTTTACACTGTACCAGCAGACTGCAACTCTGGCTGAGTTGCATCAAAACAGTGTTGACGTGGAGGAGAGGGATGAGTTCTGAATACAGGTTTTAATTCATATGCATTAGAAATTAGTCTTAAATTCTTTTACAGTATAGGTGGTCCTAATTACTGTGTTTCAATTTTAGTGGTAGTAACAAAGAGATCACCCTGATTATATTGAGTGATAATGCACAAATAGATACATTTTGCCAGAACTCTGGAACTGTCATGACAGGGACCATCTCTTTGTAGATGGAGTGAATTTGGGTCTATGTGCTGGGTTCTTCTCCTTATGGTGCTTCTGTTCCTCTCCCCCTGGGATGTCAAGAGAAGGGCTGGCCTATTCCTCTCTTCTGGCTGCCTGTACCACAGACTGGGGTGAAAATTAGTAGGCGAGGCAAAAGAGACATTGCACACATTCTTTTCCCTCTACTCAGAAGTGAGCTAAGGTCAGTACTTTGCTCTGAGACAGCTTGTATTCTTTCCCTGCACCCTTCCAAGGATGTCTTTAAAACAAACAAACAAAACCCAAACAAAAAAACAACCCTCCCCCTAAAAAACAAACAAACAAAACCCCAACACAGGTCTATTTCTGTTTTCTGTGTGTATGAAACAGTGGTTTCATTGTTGATAATGCAGCTGAACAAAGTCTACCTGCTTTCCATTAGGGTAATAAAGTATTTATTCCTTCCTGGTAACCCAGAATCCTAGTGGGATTTCATCTTCTCTTGCACCGCTCTTCACCAGAATCAACCTCTCTCCTGTATTTCCCTTAGAGAGGGGATAATATGGGGAAAGCACATTCAAGGTTCGTATTTTCTGTATTTTTTTCTTCAAATGTTTTAAATCTGATTCTCATACAGGAGCACACAGCAGTCAGAAAATCTGCTTTGCTTAAAAGGCAAATGCAGATAAAGTTTGCTTATAGGAGAGCCATTTTAACTCTTCTGATACTGGCTCTACTGCAAGATTTGTGGAGGAATATATAGACACTCCAGTGTCTTAACTTTTCAAAGCTTTAATGTTGTAAAAGTTGCAAAAAAATTTCAACTCACTCAGTTTGCTTGAATTTACTTTCACTGTTGAGACTTCTCAGTTATTGTGGATCACTGTATTAATGAAGGATTTCGGTTTTGTTTTTTCGTTGTCAGCAGCACTTCTGAAGGAATGTTCAGCATGTAAAAAGTTTTAAATGCTAGAAGAAATTCCAATAAAGAATCAATAGGTGAATGTAAACATGAAAGAGTTATTGCCAAGAACTTTCAAGTATAAAAAACCCCTAGATGTGATTAACTTGAGACTGGTTTGAGTGAGGGATCTGATTCAGTAAAGGGGGCTTAATGCCATGGGATACTGGCAAACTAAGCATTAAACTCAATAAGATTTATTTGGAGGATTTGGCCCCAAATGTGATTCTCTGGTTTCATCTTCAGCTGTGGGTGAGTAGGTGTACACTGTATGACAGCAAGGTTGCTGTAGTAATTATTCATTAGCTTTAAATAACAGGGTAATTATGAAGGTAAAATTCATATACCCCAACACACCCTTTTTTTGCTAGCTTTTCAATTTCTGAAGAATGCCTACAGCCCTCTGCTTTGTGTTGTAAAACAGGGCACTGCCCCTAGTTGTACATGGTTGTTTCTTTGCTTTTTTGCATGCTCCTTGCAAGAACGTGAACTGGGGTGAAAAGGTAACATGAATCAGGGAGGCAGACACTTGAAGAGAATAAAAAAATCAGTTTCTCCTATGCCTCCAAGGATAATGAAGGTCACTCTGGTGCCCACAAACACCTGTATACTGCACACAGGACTGGTTTCTCCCTGAAATTCTTGAATTACTTTGTTTTTCAATTTCTATTTACTTCTCTTTGGGGCAAAAAACAGCTAGCAGAACAGGGAGAAAGAGGACAAGTGGCAACATTTTGGGAGGACAGGACCCAGTCTGATAATCTATATCCTAGATATTTAACCATCAGGTGCTTTTGGGTGGCATGGCATGACCTGTGAACTTGTGTTACATAGGCAGAGTTTGAATGCTTCTGGATAAAAGTTCAGATCTAGAAATCAGTTTCTCGTGTGGATTGAACCTAATTCACTATACTCAGAATCTTGGAATGAAGTCCACAAAAAATGACTCTGTCCTTTTACCTGTAATGGGAGACTGTTGCACGTGATATGCTGCGGTTATGCTCTGCATGTTCTACACAGCAGCTCTGATTTACTGCATTTGTGAAGGGCTGCTACAGTGCAGGGAGCCCAGCATGTAATGTGTGCTGTACAGCGCTGCTACCTGTATGTGCAGCAGGTGAGGGGTCCTCTGTACCCTTGTGGTCCTGTGCATAACCACAGACTAACACAGCCTTATGCTACATTTTCTGTGCTGCAAACTCCATAACCCTGCATGAGACACCAGGGCCTTCATCTAGTGAAAGGGGTGGACAATTCAGTAAGGGCATCGTGCTCAGCAGTGCTCTCGCAGCTGGCTTGTCAAGGGCAGGTTGCCACTACCAGTTTCTTTACCGAAGTTAAAGTTCGGTTTTGCTGTCCTTCACCCAGCCTGAGTGCTGCAACCATTGGCTAAGGGTTCATTCTCTGTTTCCTGGACTATGAGCAACATATTGTGAATGCCCAGGGGAACATAATAGAGATTGTGCCTAGAAAGGCATACATAGTTCAGGCCCTCACACAGGATGTGATACGTATACCAGATGTCTTACACTGCAGATAAATTCTCAGTGCACTGGACTGTTGGGATAGAAGGGTGACCAACAGTTCCATACTTGTCTGTCTTCAGATGTGCCTTCTTCAAGGTCTAATCTGGTAGGTGTGCTCTAGGATCTGAGAGTGAGCTTTCTGAATGAGATCAACAAGAGGATGCTGAGTTTGTGATCCCAAGTGTATCTTAGATGTGAGACTAAGTCTAATGCTTAGTGCTCTTGCAAATGAGATGCTTTTTTACCACCTAATAATATTCACAGCTCAGTAGCAGTGCTGAAGAGCAAAGTACTAATAACGAATAAGTGCTAATAAATTTTGGAGCCAGTCACTTGATGTGTTAGGCAAGCACGTAAGATCTTGTGTGGAAATTGTGTATCACATTTTTCTGTTCTAGTGGGGAGGATGTGAGCAAAGACTGTAGTCTAAAAAAGACCCATGTGGACCACGATTCTGGTGTGTTCTGAACTCAAAAGTTGAAATAGTTCTCGTGTGGTAACAACCTGGTGCAATTTCCATAGCAGCTGAAATGCTAAGGAGACTGGAGAGATGGACAGACTTGTGAAAAGGGAAGAAATAAATTGTCAGAAACATGAATTTTTTGGAAGAACACTGTCACTGTCTGGGGAAGTGTGGAGTATAGAGTGCAAATCTGTGAGACCAGCCATTTGTGTTATGGTTATTAGAGAGCTAGTTCTTGGAGTCTAATGGTGGCTTTTCAGCAGTGAGTTACTTTGTTGCTGTAGTGTCTGGGTGCTCTTGCCCTGCACTGGAGCCCGTTTTTGTTATTTTGAGATAGTCTATTATGTTGTAACATCTGGTTTTAAGAAAAAGCTGAAAAAGAAAGAGTGAAAGGTAAACTGTTAGATATCTTTATAGGCAACAAATGGTCTTCGTGTTAAAAAAAAAAACAAACCAAATCCATCCCCCGAAACAAACCCCCAACAAAAAGTCCTTTTGCATTGTCACCCAATTAAAAAAATAACAGTAAGAGTCTAGGCCTGTGAGGAAAAGGAGAGCTCCTATCCAAGCAGCCTGGACATGGTGACTCTTTTTTCAAATCCTGAGCATTTTGTTAGTAGACCCCAATCTTTGCCTGCTTCTGCACCTCCTCTTGCTCTTTGTTCTCAAAGCAGCACTGTTATTTTTAAGCACCCTGGCAAACTGGGAAAAAAAATCTTATTAGTCTCTCCCAGTAACTATACCCACTCTGCCCACCTGCTCCACTGTGCCCTCCAGCAGAAATGGAGCACACTCAACCATACAGCATGACACGTAGCTGTGTGGAGGGCTGAGCAACAACTCAGTGGCTGGTATTACAAGAGTGTTTGAGACCTTATTGAATTAAAGTTGGGATCTCTGTAAGAAATACACTAAATGTGCTTTACACAATAGGAAAATGAAAACCGATACAGAAGTAATTAGTAACAGATAATCTGTGCTAGTGTAGTGGTTTGCATTAGACCAAATATAGTAGCTAAACTGTACGCAGAATGCTATGAGGAAAAACAGAAGGTCAAAAACACATACACCCTTTTATTGCACAATATTGTATGCGGTGTGAGAGAGAGATATAAATATATACACTGCTCTGTTATGCTTATTCCTTGGACCTCACAAGGTATCATTTCATAAAAAGAATCTGTAAGTACCTACTGTATTGAGCATTCGGCTATTTTTATTTCATAACACAAACATGTTGGGTTTTTTTGTTTGGTTAGTTTTTGTTTTGTTTTTTTCCCAATAGTATTCATCTGAGAGCCGAACAGCTCTTTAAGGGAAGCATGTTTACCTGTATTAGTGGATTACTTAGTCAATGGCCTCTGGTCCCGTCACAAATTTTGGATCCTAGTATCACAGAAACACTAAATCATTTTGATAGGCATGTAAACACTTCAAACACAACTTTTGAGTCCTACAGATTGAGGCCTTCACGTTTACGAAGTAAATCTTTAAAATTTGGATGCCTAGCTTTGGTTGCTAATGACCATGGTAGACAATCACAAATGCAGTTGTCTTCACAGGAAATGTTGGTGCTCAGCATCTCTGAAAGATTGAGAGAGTTTAGGTGTCTCAGGCAGAATACCAGGAATTAACACTTCTGTGGATCTTAGCATCACATTGAGCAAATTTAGCCCTGAATTTTACAGACTATTGATGTATCAGGCAGGAACAGGACCTTTTCTCATTGCCTTTCAGTGCTCTGTGTTAAACATGGAGTCATTCTTCTTCTTGTGTCACTCTAATGAAATGGTTGACATGTCAATCCATTACTTCAGAGGTTAATGGCTATATGGAAAATAATATAACAGGCCCTTGTGGCAAAGCAGAAACCCTAGCATGTTATTTTCTTTCTGATCCCCTCAGTTTTGACAACTGTTGTGGAAAAGAAAGAGGAGGAGGAAAAAAAAAAAAAAAAAGCTTTTTGTATCTTGATTTCTCTCAGTGACATTGGTCAGTGAAGCTAGGATTTTTCCAATGGAAGGAATCCAATTATTTTGTTCCTTTTCCTTTTTCCTTGTCTCTTCATTTAAAATAATAATAATAATAATAATAAAAAATTGGTATGTGGAAGTTGAATTATTTTGTAGATGGAAGTGAATAAAAATTGGATTACATACTCTGAGAAAACCAGGATTGTAAAAGGAGGACTCTCATAAAATGAGTGTGTGCTTATTAAACAGGATTAGTTCTGTCATACAAATGTTCAGGTGTAGCAAGCACAAGCAGAAAACAAGCACTTTCTCACCTTTAGATAATGGTATCCTGCCGTATTCCTTATGGTAGCAGCACCAGTTTCAGTTAAAAGCTCTACACTTAAAAATAAAAAAATAACCCCCTCTCCCCCATGTAGGGACTGAACAAAATTGCAAAATATTTTAAACAGGAAAAGCTGCTGCTAGAGTAAAAAAAAAGGGGAAGGTTTTATTGCTAAATTAGGAAGTTGAAGTTCATATGAAAGAGGTTTTCCTCAGGAAAAGATTGGTAAATATGAGGCAAGGTGATCTGCTATTGCAATACATCAGCTCTCAGCTCTGTCACTCTCTCTAACACACAGTTCTTCCAGTATCATATTTTATTTGTGTACATCGTATACCTGGTACCCAAACAATAACAGTAAAGAATGAGGTTCTACATGATGGTCTGTGTAGTAAGTGAGGATTCTGTGCAAACAATGTATTTGGTATAGGTGACAGCTAAGGATTATCAGCACTTTTTAACTGCCTTTTTTTTTTTTTTTTTGTCTCCCCTTTCCCTTCTCAGTGAACAATATACAGGAATCTGTATCACATTTTGTAGTCAAGATGTGTTCTATGCAGATAATAATTCACTATGAATATATCAATGTTAATTCAGAAAGTTTTTCTGGAACATTTTAGGGGTAAACAGCAATGGTATAAAATCATATGATTTCCCATTCTGCTTCTTTATCATTTCACAATGTGACTTAGAGTTATTGAAGCATATTTCCCCAAATCAGGCCTTACATATCTATCATAAAGCTTAACAGCTTATTGTTACAGTAGTTTGTCATCTGTTTTTTTGTGCATTAGTTTACTTGTTCATTCCAGAATGCATGCTAAGGTTTTTCTGTTGATGATTCCATCTACTTGGTTTAATTAATTACAGTTTGCTCAAAACCCACATGAAATAGCTGGTCTCCAACCCAAAAAATACTTAGGAAGAAATTAAAAAACAAACATCCTTATGCTTGTGGGTTATATGGGCAAGATCCAGGAGTTCAGATAACAAATGCTAAAAGACATTTCTTTATGAAAAAGGAGGCTCAGCGAAGAATTATTTAAGTTTTCCATTCTTTCTTCTCAGAGGCATGCAACAAAAGGACAAGGTCAATGGTCACACATTGTAACAAGAGACATTTCAACTAGATATGAGGAAATTTATTTATTTATTTATTTATTTATTACCTAGAGGGTGGTCTACCACTGGAACAGGTTGCCCAGAGAGATTGCAGAATTTCCACTCTTGAGGATGTTCAAAAGCTGAGCCCTGACCAACCTGCTCTAGTTGGCCCTGTGCTGAGCATGGGAGTTGGCCTAGGGGCCTCCAAAGGTCCCTTCTGACCTCAGCTATTCTGTGATCTATATGTGTTTCTGTATATCTTAGTTCCATAAATGACTTCTTATAGGCCAGATTTTTCAATACTGCAACACGAAAGTGGGAGATATGTTTTCTATTCACTAGGATAAGTAATTTCTCTATGAAAATATGGGTGAATTCAGCGTACATACTTTTAAATAAACTCAATTCTGTGTATGCTATGTATTTCAATTATTTTAAGCATAATGATTTGTTCTGCTTATTGTTATTCCCTTCATCTTGTCCTTTTATGGGTAGCTATAATCAGATTTATAATTTTCTGTCTTGTTTTCCTTCTTATAGGAAGGACCAACAGTGTTAAACTATATTTAAACACTGACAATTTCAGTCATTTGGCCGGTGGGAATTATGTATAGGACTATGAAATTGGATTTTTCTTTGTGAATTGGTAATAGTTTTCTCCCCACTTCCAAAATGTCCACATCTATGTACCAAATTCTTTATGAAAATCAATTACATTTTGAACTGTTGAAACCGAGGTATCAGCATTCAGTTGGATCTTGTAGATGACATCTTTTCCTTGAAGACCTGCAAATAATTGCTGCAATTATTATGTTTGCTAATAATTTTCAAATAATAGATCTAAGGCACATTTAACAGGTTTCACTGGTTGAAAAAGGCTTTTTCCTACATTATAATTATTTAATAAACTGAGAAAGAAGACTGAAAAAAAAGTGCTCTTTTGCAGATGTTACATCTCTTATAATGTGAAATGTTATTCTAATGCTTTAGAAAGTGTTTATCTTTGGTCTAAGCAATTATCTGATTGGCACCTTCTTTCTTTTTCATCCCCCACTATCTTTTCTCTTGTCTGGCTTCTTCAGTTTCCCTCCTTTGTTCCTGAGAACGGAATAATAATTCAAACGAAAAAGTTTCATTAAAATACAGTTAGTTAAATATGTATGTTTTAACAATTATTTCTAATGGAAAACTCTACTTGTGATGGCCACTGCTATTACATGTACTTTGAAATCATTCTAGATTTGGAAAATGCATCTTATGTGGCCAGGCAAAACCTTTCCCTTCCAGAGGTAATTTCTATCCTGACGGTGCTTGATTCAACATGCTTAGACTACGTATGAGATGGAAAACTGGGGAACGGAGAAGCATATGTAGAGCCTGAAGAAAATAGTCAGTTATTAAAACAATTTATCTTGCCATTAAATCTCACAATTTTTCAGTATAAAAAGGTTGCTCTTTGCTTTGCCTCATCTGTCATTTTATTATAGCAGAAAACCTGATGCTGAACAAAATAGGCAGGGTAGCCTAGCAGTTAGAACTAGAAGCCAGAATCTTGATTTTTGGTCTGACTCCACCAATGACAAG
This sequence comes from Aramus guarauna, assembly GCA_013400195.1. NCBI lineage: Eukaryota > Metazoa > Chordata > Aves > Gruiformes > Aramidae > Aramus > Aramus guarauna. The sequence continues at coordinate 1,105,116 of VXBL01005506.1, read as the reverse complement.
CTGTTTTATCCTGTGCAACTTACCAAATGTCTGAGTCTTGCTTACCACTCTGTAAATGTCATATAACTATATAGGATGCTGAGAGGTTTAATTAGAATTAATTTTAGTCTTTCAAGTACTTTGTGTTTCTCAGATGAAACGTGCTGTGCAAGTGTGAAGGATAATTATTATGTTGCGTCTGTGTTTTTCTGATACATTATTACTATTCTTTTATTAACCTGTTTTGAAAAAAAACCAACCATGGTACTTACTGGTTTTCAGTTTTGTTTGTATGGTTTAAAGTTAGTCCCTATGAGCACAGTAAGTAATTAAACTAATATTGGCATTGAGATGTGGGTTTTTTCATTTGAGAATGCTAATGGCTATTAGTAGATTGTCACAAAATGTCTGGCTGTTTTGATACTTTGAGCACCTTGAATCATGCACTTAAGTGTAAGATGGGTCATACTGCTTTTAAATGTAGTGAAGCAGCCAAGCAGTAACAGCTTGCAAAGTCTCTGTTGATAGCTGCCTCTAGCTGGTCAGGCTTGACCTAGACAGCATTACAGAGCAATTGTTCAGAAAATTGTCCCAGCAATCAGTGCCTGGTGCCTCCTTAACTGTCTGCCAGTCTTGTCAGGAGGTGAGCATACCTTATGCAACAGGCCACTGCCTGTTTCTCCATTTTTTTTTTTTTTTTCAACTGAAACACTGAAGTCTGGGGAAAGCAGATACCAGGGGATGACACGTAGCACATGGAAGCATGCTGCCTTGTTGGATACGAGATAACTCCGTTGTTTCCAGATGGAATCGCTGCTACATGAGAAATAAAAATAACTGATTGTAGCAGAAACTCCGTGTCCCAAGGACATAATAATTCAGAAAGTGTTGAGTTATAAGCTGTGCTTGTACTTTAACATGGATTTGAGCATGTGATTGGGTTTTTGTTGTAGCTGAGCATTCGGGAGCCTTAAACAGAAAGGCAGTATTAACAAATCAGATCATTTTGGGATAATGAACTTCTTTCAATAAGGTTGTTGTTATATAGAGAGGTCACACTCTTTTTGTCCTCACTTGCCATGTACTATAAAGTACAACCATACAATTATTCCAACACAGAGGACTCCTGTGTTAATAAACTTGTCCAAAGAGAGTGTCTCTCCAGTCAAGGCCACAGATGTGATGAAGTTGACTTACCTTGCTGTTACATGTACTGTCTGGAAAACTGCTTGAGCTGCTTTGGTGCCCTTCTATTCTAAAGTAGGTTAGAATATAAAAGTAAAAAAGACATGCCATTCCTACACTTTATAGGTACAGCATGTAGATGATCGTAGGTGTACCACAACACTACCTAAGCAAAACGCAGACCCAGCTCATCCACTGAAGCTGCATTTTTGTCCTGCTCCGGTAAAACCACTCTTGAGCAAAGTCCTTAAGAGTGGCAGTCCTAACTGGTTGTGTCCACTGTCACTGTCCTAGAGTATTAAGTAGCATTTGATGAACCTGACAGATGTAGAATAGGGTTTGCCAATGTGATCTTTGTCAACTTAATGCTACAGACTTCTTCACTAGCATAGACCAGATATTAAGTTAAAGATTCCAAACTTACACAAAAAGTGTTTCTTAAATGTTAATCCAGTCCTAGTTAAGGTCTGTTGACATGGGAACTCCAGGCTGATAGCAAAGTGCCACATGCTAGTTGGCTGTTCTTTTGCAAGTAAGCATCTTGTCTTTGGCTTACCTGGCAACTTGTGTATTTGTAGGATAGAATGCCAAATAAAAGGGTGCACACATTTTGTAAGGCTTGTTAGCTAAAAAATGTTATTTGAAATACTTTTCTATTTTCAGAAGAATTATTGTGGCACTGCAATGCTCTCAGAGGAGTGAATAGGGACAGATACATTTGATGACCCCAGCAATTCCTTATTTCTCCCTTGCTCTTGGTGTCAGCCTGTGATGTGTACATTAACACAGAGGATTTGAGATCAGAAATACTGAAATCAACTAAACATTGATTTTGCCGTAATGTCCCATGACCACTCAGATGCCTGGGGTCTGATGGTTCTGGCACCATACTGGGCAGACAGCAATTTGCTGTCCAGGCACATCTCTGTTGCCCTTTGAGAAATAACTGATCATGGATATGAATCTAGCTGAGCCATTAACAAAGAGACCACCAGATCTATGAAGAGAGAGACTGAAAGGGAATGCAGATGGGTACTACACATTTGCAAGTGTTTATTATTTAAAGTCTGTGACTGGGAAATATATAGAATGAAAGGGTCAGAGAAAGACAGTGTGCCTTGCTGGCTTTGCCTTTCAGATTTTAGGATCAAAAAGAAAGAAGGAGGAATATGTCACATTGCAGGTAATTAAGGATTCATCAGGAAATAAAGAACACTTGGTCCCCCTCATAGCTCTGAGGACAAAAGGTGAAGGGTATCTGGTATAATATCTTCCATATGTGGCATGCTAATTGGAGGGATAGAAATGAGGTATTTGGAAGACTGAATCTAAGCTCCTATAAATGGAAATTGCTTTTGCTTAATGAGTTTGCTGGTAGGCTCAGTGCTTTACACTTGGAAAATAGGAAAATATTTTTTATTATATGTTTGTAAATTAGGACTAGCCTACTTGTTGAGTTAGGCCTAAAGATTTAATAACGTATAAGTGAAGAATTATGTTTTTTCTTTCCCTATAAATACTTGGGATTTGAATGATGATTCCTAAACATTGCAGTATCTTCTTACTACCAATGCCTAAGAGCTACTGTAAATGTAGGCTGTTGGCATTTTAGTCCAAGTCTTTCCACAGTTTTGAAAACCTCACATTGGGAAATGACATACAGAAATGGTTTGTTTCTCAGACCTTGGAAAAGTGTGGGGCTTATTCTGATTAGGTATGGCGCTGTTTTTGAGGACGAAAAGGCACAATCACCACTTGATTTTGATAGACATCCTCTGGCCCAGTCAAAATGCGTCACTTTGTCCAGGTGAGTTGAGCCAGAACAAACACCTTCTGGGCTGTTATGTCCTGCAAATTTACAAGTTTGTCTGGGATGCAGAGGACAGGATTTCTCTATGAAGGGCTCTAACCGGAGAGACGGAGTTGCTCGTTATTCCCACTAGATGGCAATTAAAACACATTGGATAAATCCGGCTGGTAAAGGTTGCCAAAGCTTTCGACTCTTGTAGCTTACTTCAAAGTGTTAAATGCTGGGCCTTTGAGTAAGACTTTGGGATATCTTTATTTTCCTTGGAGTAGAGCATGCAATAATTTCCATATGACAAAGGAAATATTGTTAAAGCTGAACCGAATTTTGGATTGCACATTTGGATTCATACATGTCTTGGCAGTTTTGGAAAGGATGTATTTGGTTTCTGTGCTGTAGAACCCCCACCTCCTTGGGGAGGGGGAGTAGTAGAGTCAGCAGCAAGTAGGAGAGGTCTTGGCAGGGTGGCCTCTTAGAAATTTGCTGCCAGGAAGCCAGAAGAGCACTAATTAGGCAGGCAAGTAGAGCCCGATCCAAAGCCTGCTGAAGTTAATAGGAATATCTTGGGTTTGTGTATTTTTTTCTTCTTTCCAGGTAAATCTACCAAGTGAGTCTGTCCTCTTCAGCACTCTGCTTTACACCATCTACTGCAATTGCCAGCATACTAGGTATAAATGCATGTCTGTATCATTTGTAATGAAGATAATGCATTCATGTGCTCTGTATGAATAACAGGAATACATGTGAGGTAATTGAATTGTTCTTCTATTTTTTTCCTAATCAGAGTTTGAAACATCATAATTTTCTCACATGTGTATTGGAGAGTATAATTTCTTTTGAATGGAGGGGCATCTTTTATCCTGACTTTTGTCTCTATATATCAGTTTAAGTTCTAATTAAATGCAGAATGTCACATATTGGGCTGCCCTAGCATACACTCAGGGACATTAAGAACAGCTGGTCCTGGACTTACAAAATGTCATAGCTAGCAGAATTCAGGCAAAAGCTACTACGGACTTAGTCCTACTTCTCTATTTAAAGTTGCTTCAGTGCTGGCAATACTCATCTCAGAGATAACTAATGTAAAATACTGGAAATGACTCTGTGCTTTATAATCAGGAAAAAATTCCCCATAGATTCAGTGGGAAATCTGCCTGGGTAAACCCACAGGTATTGTGTGCATTGTGAGATTGCATGCAAAGGAAGATCGTCCCTATGAGCTAACTTTATGGCCTGATTTAAAAAAAAAAAAAACAAAAAAAAAACCACCAACCAAAAAAACCCACAACCCTAAATAAAGATTAATGGAAATAGCTTCTCTGATTACACCACTACTTTATGCTTATTTGAGCAACTTTAAATAGATAAGAAAATATGAGTTTCAATCTGTGCCTGGTGCCCCAGAGTAATTGAAACTCCCCTCTGTTGCAGAAGTGCTGGCTATAACCACTGTAAAGCAGTAAAATGTCTGTTGGATATTCTTGCAGAATTCTGGTTTTGTCTGTCAAAGTTTATTCTCTCTGTTCACATAATCTCAGTGAAATTTTTATACTTATTTTGAAAGATCACTTAATCCTTTCATTACAGAAGCACAGCATATGAAAAATGGAAGATTAACACTTTCAGGATTTTCATATGGATAAGTTACAGTTGGATTCAGGTAGCTTTACACTAGGTTTTATACAGACCTGATACATTTGTGATTGCAAAAGGACACTAGTTTCCTAATGGCTGACAATGACTGCTACGCATTGTACACAGAGAAAGGTTTTCATGTTTTTTGGTATGGTTGAGTTGATCTTGCATTCTTGAAAGGCTCAGTTTACTTCTACAAGATGTTCGCTAAAACTCTGAGGAAGTAAAGAAGTTCTCTGTTTTTATGGATGAGTGACATAGCTGTCTTTTACTGTAAAGACAGAGAAGTTTATCTGTCCCCATCTCCTGTCCGCCAACTCTTGATACGCTTCAGGTAGACACTTTAATATTCTAGGCTTGGGCTCCCCCCTTACCCTTTCAGTTCTCTCATCCTCTGAACTTCTGCCGTACTATCTTTTTCAGCATAGTAGACAGGTTCAAGGAATTGATCAATTTGCAAGGGATCATAGCTGGATTAATTTGGGAGGAAAATGCAAGATTTAGTGTTCATGTGGGTACTTAGTGAGATAGGGGAAACTGTTGATTTGAGTCCTTTGACAAGAGCTTTCAGATCTGGAGGGTAGATTCAGGTAGGAATGTAGTTCTTAGGCAGTGATGGCTTAACACCCTATGTGGAGCAGTGCAGGGCTGTACAAGGTACCAAGGCAACTGCTGACAAGCTAGTCTGGATCTAGGAAACAGTATAATTGTGATAGTGCCCTGTGGGGCAGCCTGCCATTCTTCTGATGAGGGTAAAGCAGCCTAGGCAGAGCATGAAGTTAACACACTTGTATTATGTCTGGTACCTGAGATCAGTCACTGGGAGCTTGTTTCTGTCTCTCCAAGTGGCTATACACGCTGTCTTGTAGGGCTGTCCTCCAGTATGTGGCCCATGGAGAGAGCAGAGCCCTATATTGGCTCCATGTGGAGGGCAATGGATCTCTAGCGGGAATATGTAGTCAGGTGGTTCAGTGGGCCCATATAGAGCAGGAGCTGTGGATTCATAGCTCAAATCACCTTCCTGAGGATAGGTCCTGGATCCTGCCCTTTCAAAGAATTAAGTAGAAATAATTTGTTTTAAAAGGTGATTTTGCCCACTTTTGTATATAATAGTCCAGTAGTTCAATGAGGAAGCCAATGTTCAGACCCTTCTCAAGTAGGAGAGTTTCCAACCTGCATCTTCCTCCTCTCAGGAGAATTGTGTCAGCTGCCTGTAAGAAGAAAAACAAGACTGTATGAAAGAGACTGAGTTTAAGGGAGGGAATGAATTTGTCAGTTAGTGACTAAAGCATTCAACAGAAATCAGGGTCTGATCCCAATTCCAAACAGTTCCCAGGTAAGCTGAGCACCTGGCTAGGGAGGCAGGTTCATGTTGGCTTCTCTCTCTCTTTGTTTTCTGGTCCAGTGAATTCTGAATTCATTTCTGCACATGAGCACTTCAGCAGAGTGTGCATTGCTCTCTGACTGCATTTGGAAAGAGTGGGGTCTTCTGATTGCTGTCAGGCATGGCTGAGGCCATCTGGCTTTGATGGACAGGCACTGAATTCTTGCATCCGGGTTCACGGTTGTATAGGTGCTGAGCAGAGCTCAAGGAATAAGATGATATGGTAAAGATTAAGAGTTCCTCTAGAGTTAGGGCGTATCCAGGTGAGGCATCAGAGTTTTGTATCACAGTTTTGTAATAAGGTACCTTCCTTCCTCCTAAATGATACTGTAAAATGCCTGCATCTTTCATGAGAGTTAATCCTTGGATTCCTATATATTTTTGCAAATTAAAGTGACCTGTTATTCAGAATGCTTATATGTACTGCTTTGATTTACTTCAGTTGCATTAGAATATGCACAGAACACAAAATACCTTATACTTTCAACTTAGTTGTTGCAAGCCTTGCGTGACAGGCTATTTGTAGAGTTGTCCCGTGTCAAAAAGGAAGGATGAAAAAATACAAGATGATGACAGTGCAGTCCCTAAACATTGGCTGTCAGAATCTTGAGATAAGCGTATGTTCAATTACTGTACATGACAGCATGTTAACATTGTTCCACTCGTGCTTAAGGATAAATTTTATAGGATTTCTTGTAGTGTCTCAACTGATTTGAGACTACAGAACTGAAATATGCAGAATAAGTTAGGGTGAGACTTCTTTACCCTGAATGAGGTGCTATGACAGATCCTACAAATAAAACACAGAAGGTTTATTCTTGCTGATGATGGGAGATCTGAGCAGAGCAAAGGCCTTACAGAATAGTGTGATAACCATTGGAGAATCCTTGGTCAGAGAGGACCAATGTGCTGATTCATGCTCTGGCACCCGGAGCATTTGTGCTGTTTGTTGGGAATCACTTCATTGTATCAGTGGAACTGAGGTGGAAAAAGTCTAGGAATTCATTCTGGCTCTTCATTAGACTTCATGACTCCTGGCTGTATTTTACATTGCAGTATCTTTCTGCTGCCAGAGAAGGTTTGAAAGAACCATGTGGCAATGTTCCCTGCCAGGAGTGAGCCTGATATTAGATTGTTGGTGGGCTTCTATCCCATCTCCTCAAAAACACAGATGACCTTCAGTTCCCCTTTCTTCAGTAATTCTAGGCAAGTTAATGGTTGCTGCTGGAGGTTAATTAAAAGGTGGAAAGATGCCCAGAGAATGGAAGGAATGTCGTCCCAGTGAATAAGTCATGGAACAGGAAATGTGAGAAGACCAGGTTCCAGTACCAACTCTTCTGCAGAATTGGTATCTGCTGTCTGTTTTTCTGCTTGTCTGTGAAATAAAGCTAAAAGTGTTGCCTCTGTGTTGGACCATTTGACATTTGTGGATTAAAAGGTCGACATAACTGCTAAGCAAATCTTATAAATTTCTTTTTATATTGTGGTATCATCTCACTTGACATATAAGCTCTGAAAGTCCATAAAAAAAAATCTTCGCTGTTCAGGTGAAATTATTTGGGAATGAGTAGTAGGATTTTATATGCAGTGCAGCTATAACAATATTACAGTGCTGTAGTGTTTCAGTTCCTCAGTCGTTGTATGAAGAGGACTTAATTTTGAAAATTGCCAGGGGTTGCTAGACAGCAGAAACAAACGAAAACATTATTATAATTAATGGAGGTAACATTATTAAAAGTAATGGGCAATGATTGTACAACTAGTACTTATGTATTTATCCTACATTGTGTCTTTTTTTGCTGAGGGGTGGTAAGGGAAGATGTAATGGCTCAGCAGCTAGTTAGAAAGGTGCTTTTCTGAGAGTTTTGTCTGATAGTGGAAGCAAAACCCACATATAACAACCAAAGTGCCAGAGGATGAGTTCCAAGCTAGTCTGCTGTATTGCTGTGTTCCCACAGCAGTTTTGATGGCTATCTGCTGTAGTCCTGCTAGGAAAGGGTTCCAACACTGCTCAAATTATAGGTATATAGCATGAAGATATATTTTAGTGTGCCCATCTTCTGTTTATTTAACCACAAAGATATGGGTTACTTTTCCTTGACAATCAGCTGTTAGGATAACCCATGTCAGCAAAGATTGCTATTTGAGATGTTTGGTTTTTTTCATTGTTTAGTTTGTTTAGCTTTAAAATCTTTTATGCCCAGGTTACCTTAAGGAAAGCCTTAAGACAAAGTAAATAAATCCCAAATGCTATGAATTCTGTGATGCACCCTCCAAATCCCAGATGGGAATGTGTCAGGAGGAAAGAGGTCAGCCATGAGCATTTGTATATGAGCATTCAAATATACACAGTCATGTCTCTTTCCTATCAACTTTGTTGTCTTCCAGTTAAATGTTTTCTGGTTGATACCTTGGAGCAGATAAAGGGCTAAGTACGTCACGGAAAGCAGGCAATTACTTCTCAGCAGCTTGCAGCTGCTGTGTCACATCAGTCCTGTGACTACTGGTGTCAAGGAGGAGGTTCTTGAGCTCTAGTGCTAGTATGTCCCATACTATCTGAGTGCTGTTTTATCTTTCACTTTCTGTGAAGATTTTCCATCACTTCTGACAGAGCATGAACCTGTTGAAGTTCCAGTAGAGGGCCAATGTGAAGCAAACATCCTCTGAGAATCATGCTACTGGATGACTCTTGATCTCAACGTGCACTGCTGATTTTCTTTTGCCCCAGTGAAAAGAATCCACATCAAGTCAGTTTGGCTTGTTTTGAGCTAGGTTTCCTAGGGCAGCTGCAATTTAATATTACTTCTTGGCATCCTTCACTCAAACTTGAAAAGAGTATGTTTTAGTGTTTAGATTTTTTTTTTAAGCTTTTGAGACTTGCCTAGATTGAAAGGTGATAATAACTGAGTGTTGCTAAGGCAATTTCCATTGTTTTAAATACTAATTTTTCTCATTCATGGTAAATCCCTGGAAGTTCAGTTTGACGTTAGAGTGAAGAAACACATTAAAAATTCAGTAGTTTAATAGTGCATGCAATAAATAAATTAAAGCAGATATAACTTTGAATTTCTTATGCAAACATTGTGTGACAGTATACGAATTGGGTACTGTGTGTATCTTTGTGTACCTGTCTATGCAAGTACCTTTATGGTACTTGTCCCTGCAAGTAATCTTATCCACATATGAGGTATTTGCGTATGCCAATTTGTTCTTTGCACAGAAAGCATTCTTCACTGTCTGGAAATTTTGCCCAAATTGTACTCTCACTTTTAATGCTTTCATTGAAGATTGTAGAAGAGTGGAAGGTCAAGAATTGCTCCAGGAATTCATATTCAGAAAATACTTTAAGATACAGACAAAACTTGAATTTTATGGTTGTGTTAGGGGAAAAGAAAATCTCTGAAAAGAGGAAAAACTCTGAAAGTCTGAAGTCAAGAGGCAGGTATTCAGGAGGGTGATGCTGGCCTGCTGTGGAAGGTACACATCTAGCCAGCTGGAGAATGAAACTGTAGCCAGTGCCAGTAGTGTGAGGACAGGGGACAGATCTCAGCTAGCAGAGCTATACTGTTCCAATGTGTTCAGTGTGTCTGCACCTCCTCCAGTAACACAGCACTTGCCTTTGCTGGCTTCCTTCTCAGTTTGTACAATACCCTCCAGGCCAGTCCCTGACAGACGTACAGCCAGACTGAACTGGACTGTCCACAGCAGAAAGCATCAACAAAAAGGATCTGATTCTGCAGAGAAGACAACAGTAGTTGTGGTGTTTCAGAAGATGACCCAAATGTGTTTCATGACTTCTGTGCTCATGAGATTTATCTACTCTTATTTAAAAATCACTAGTGATAAAATCCCAAATGGGAGGATGACAAAAATCATATGACCGGTGTTCTTGCAGGAGTGATGTATGGCCTGATCTACTTGTATATATCATGTATTGCTTACACTTAGCACCATGACTGATTTCGGTGGTATGGGCAGAAAGGGTTAATGTCACCCTTTGGCAATAGTATGACTCTTAAATCCCACATAAGGTCCATTTACAGAGTTTCAGTGAGGCTTCAGCAGTGTCTAAGACCTGCCAAGAGTTTTTGCGCTGGAGGAGTACGTGTTGGCAGGATCAGCCCTAACGTGTTAAGTGCTGTTTATGATATTATTATTGCTTTGTGAATTCATTTCCCGCAGAGACAGGCTGGAAATGCAATGTTCAGATTCAAACTTCCTCTATGCTCTGGGATGTCAGCTCCATGGTTTAGATTTGGGCCCACGTCAAACTTCTAGTTATTAACAACAATACTCCATATTCTGTTTATAGACTATACTATAAACTCAATGAAGAATGCAAACAGTTGATTTTCATGAAAAGGCTAGGAAGATGTTATTTTCAAGAATAAAGAGAACATAATCACTCTTCATAGGTAAGATATGTTATTTACACTATGGGGATTCATGTCAGTACATTTTAAGTAAGTTGCTTGGCTGAACTTGTTATCTAGCTGCCAAGAACGGAAGTGAGAGAGAAGAGCCAGTGAGAATTATTGGACTCTACACTCCAAACTTACATCATGTAAACATTTATAACATGACTTTTATTTTCAGCATTGACCATTCCGGTGGAGGCCTCTTTGTTGCTTTATTGCTGGCAGACTGCTTTTGATGGCACTTTTTGGCTTATTTGTGAGATTGCAGCAAGCCAACAGACCTGGAACTACATGACATTTGCAACATGTACAGTGAAAACTTGTAGTCATCCCTTTCTCTCTCCAGGTTCCCAGCCAGAGACAGCTGCTTGGGTTTTAAGCACTTCCTTATGCCCCTGCTGTTAATACTGACTTGCAGTGACCAATGGTCCCACCCTGCTTTCTCAGCATATAGTGGTGAAATCAATAATCATGCATGTGACAGAGAGAAAGAGGCTTTCTTTTCCATTTCTCCTTAGTCTCACAGTTACAAAAAAGGATATAAATTCTATTATTTTCCATTGAAGAATAGCAACAGCTAACAATTGGCAGTATACCTGGTAATATTTACCTTGGGACAGGAAACAGTCTTTCATTACAGTCCAACCTTCCTGCTGCTATCAGTAGTGCTTTTATCTTTCATAGCATCAAATCACTTACGCATTTCATTCTCAACATGAACTTAATTCATATCAGTTACTTGTTTCTTTCAGATGTATGTTGTCTGTGAAACAGCACAGAGCAATGGAGAGTGGTGGGGAAGAGAAGAATAATTTGGGTGTCTTACTTCATGCAGTTTTCAGATTTCTGATGATGCTACAAGTATCTGACCCAGTGCAATTATGTGGGTGAACTCCCTAAGTTTTTCTTAGCATTTGTTGCAGTTCATCAGTTTGTACCATTTAGGCTGTAGCCACAGCTGAGTCTATACGCAAGTTTTGTTTGTTGTTGTTGTTTTCAGAGCCCCCTAATGCTCCTCACTGACCCTTTTATAAGCTATAACTTTTGCTCACACTCCATAAGTCAGGGAGTCTTTAGTAAAAGAGCCTATCAAGAAAAAAATCTGGGATGCTTTCCAGGGAAAGGCATGTATAATAGAGAATTCTGGCAGTTTTTCATCTGGCACTAATTTATTATTTCAAGCTGGCTTGCTCTTTAGACTATAATAAAGAGTATTTTACATCTAACAAATCACTTCTAATATCTCTGACCTTGACAATGGGTATCTAGTACGGGTTTGAAAGAAAAAACTCTAACCAGAAATACAGAGGGTCACAAACTGATGTTATCATGGTGGTTCTTCAAGTTTCAGCATTTCTAGTGAAATGAAAGATATGTGGAAGAATAGGTTGTTTTAACAGAGACATCTACTATCTCCAGGTATGCCATATATGCTAAGTTTTGGAGAGTATAGTCTTGATGTTTAGTCTAACAGGATTTAAATGATGTAATCATGGAAGAAGATATTGGATTCAATGAAGTGAAAGCAGCATTTTGCTGAAGTCAGGAGACTGCTGTTTGTGTACCTTTAAGAATTCAAAGAAATATTGTATCAACACACTTAAACTGTGTTTAGATGGAAGTTGTATTCATTCTTAAGTTCCTTATTATCTCCAAGAGGAAAGGATTGTTCTTCCATTTATTAAAAAGCACACATAAACCCCCAAAAGAGAACAGTGTCAAAAGGTTCTCTGTGCCACTGGGACATGCTGTCTTTCTCAAAAAAGACAAGTGGTAGCTAGGGAGTTGCTTGTCAAGTCCCTGGATGGAAGAAAGGATGAGAAGTTGAAATACATCTTGATTAAGGCTGCTCGCTTCATGGTCCCAACAACAGTTTGACTCTTCAACTCTTTCTTGTTCCTTATTAGTAAGTGTACCCATTGAATACTTCAGATTTATTGAAACATGATACTGGTCACTAGGCAGAGGTTTTAAACTTTTTCCGGTTTACATCATCTACGTTTTTAAGTTCTAAACCAATTAGGGTAAATGTGACACAGACAGATGCTTCATAATTTACAAGCAGTTGCTACACATGCGCACACACACACAGAGTATCAGTTTACATTGTGTTTGTATCATCTTCATCACTTTATTGATAAAAAAAGCTGTAAGCCCTAGCTAGGTGTGACTATTCAAGTCATAAAGAAATGACTTCTTATTTGTATAATACTATTAGTAAACCTGCTCCCAGGAATGCTAACCCACTGTTTCTCTTAATAGCCTGCACTTGACTTCAAAGCTCACTGAAATTAAGCTTATTAGTTTTACTCATGTTATTAAGCAGACACCTGTTCAATGATAGTTCTTGTACTCTTCTCTCTCTTTTTTTTTTTTTTTCTTCCTTCCCTTCTCCAACCCTTAAGGTGAAACTTGGCACTGCTGTGAACTCTTTTCATTTCAAAAGTTAGGAGTTGCTAGCTCTGTTTCTATCCTGCACTGCTGGTATTTTTCTAGGGCATGAAGATGGGAAGTGGTTCCCAAAGTAAACGGTAAATGTTTATTGCAGAATATTAGGCAGCCCTTTCTGTGATGTTAATGCTTTAGCGATTAGATTAGTTTGGTATTGCTTCTCCTTAGCATTTCCTTCCAACAACTGCAATATATGTGTGTTCGTTTGTATTTGAAATATATTTTTGCGAAGATGTTTTTGATACACAACCTGAATAACATCAGAAGGTTTATTATTCTGGAGAATAAACAGAGCTTTCTAACAATGCAGATTTAAGGTTGTCTGGATATGCTATTGTGAGACTTTAAGAAGACAAGAAAAGAGAAGTTGCAACAGTTGGTAATAGCTTTCCAACTATTAACCATTTTCTACTTAACCTGTGTAACAGAGGGGAACTAGCTGACCTTCTCAGGCTCTGATCATAGGGGCCCCAAAAGTTTTGCTTCAGCAACTCTGTAGTTGGGGATGTGTGCACAATATGAACACACTCAAAGAATTTAAAGAGCAAACTATTATGATTTTTTAATGGGGAAGTTGGATAAATCCTGTGTGTCTCATTCATGCACACACTCCTTTGAAGCCAGGAGATTGATTGTATAAGCAGAAATTGGTTGAATGTATACAAAATGTCATGTAAATTTACAGTGCTAAACAGAGGAATTAGAATAATTGTAAAATATGCAGACATCCGGTCATGTTGGGTAGTCCCATTCTGGCCACTGCAGCAAAGAAATTAGCTTTTTTGTTTCAGCTGTTGAGCTAAAGTTAGTAAAACACTTGTAGTATGTGAATGCACAGCAAAAACCCAGCTTTTTAAAGAAACAGTTTAGCTTAAAATGTGCCAGATGTTCAGACTAAAATACCAGTTATCCAATTTTCTTGTGAAAAGTTAATCTCCTCTTACATTTAAAGCATGCTGTGTTATGTGAGGTTATCCTGGAGTACAACATGGAGGGATGGAACATGCCATATTGTCAGCAATACAATGGAATAGCTTATATTTGAATGGAGAACATTTTCAGATTTGTTGCCAGGAAGATTTGCACATTTTATGTTTCATTGGGAAAGTCAACCAGACTTCACAAGCCGTGCTGTTGAAGAACAAATTAACATTGACTGGGGCCAATGCCATAATATCTTTCCTCAAAGTACAGCCTACATATTAATTAACATTCGTAAAGCACTTTGAGGTGCTGGATGAAAGAGTACAAAGTTGTTGCTATGATTAATTAGTTATCACATTGGACATGTGAAGTGCTATATTAGAGTGTTGCAGACTATTATTTATTAATTGTTGCTTTTGCCTGTGGCTTTCTTTGTTCCACCCTTTACCTACTGTGTTACTGCCCTTATTAATGACATTCTTTGGGCTGGAAGGGAATGCTTCGACCTCTATGGCAAAGGCCATAGACTGTGATCAAGCTATACCTGCAGGAAACCACTATCTTCTAGTTAGGTACCAAGACATCTGACCTTGCTGTAAAAACTTCAGTAACAACTTCCCAAATAATTTGGTTAATCACCTGCACTATCAAAAATGCATGGCATGTATTTTGCCTAAAACTTCTGCTTCCTTTGTATCCTGTTATGTTTGTTGTTCTACTATAATATCCAGTTAAAATATAAGAAGCAAATTTTCCGATTTTTCAAGTGAGTCCCCATATGAATGCAACTGGTCATCAAGGGGGTAATAAACTACTTTGTGCATATGAGATTTTATCTCATTGCTAAGACCAGGGAGCATATTCATTGAAATATGGCCCGTTCCTATGACCCTTGATCTCCACGCTAGAAAACCTCTCAGTAGCTCAGTTCAGCATGTTTTTTTGGCTTTTCAGGAGACTAGATTATGGATAGAAAAGCCCAGTCTATGCTCCCATCAGGCTTATAGCTTTTCTGAAATGAGAGTTGGCAGAAACCAAATCCAGAATGTGGCTTGGTGTTTTCAGGGTTATGAAGCAAATACTGCTACTTGTTTTGTCTGCTGTCACTGGAAGCTGAGTTTGGGCATTGCTTCCCTTTCTCTCCTACTTATTTCTGTGATTTGAACAACAAAAATAGAAAACCTGAACGCACTAAGATCATTAATTAAAAAAAAAAAAAAAAAGGGCTAGAAAGGTCCTTTCGTTGCTACTCCTCCTCCAAGATAGAATGAGATCTACCTAAAACATTCAGACAGAGACTTCTGTAAATGGTCTCAAAGGAGCTCCAGTGTGCCCAGGTCATCCTTTCCCCTGCTACTGTGTTAGAGACCACTATCTAATAGTGAGCTGCAGCATTGCTTGGTACTTGTCCAAGCAGAAACGTTTTACATACTTGAAAATTCTTTACCTAGTACTTGATTTTCTCTTCTTTGGAGACAGCTTTAGTTCTGTTTTGTCTGCGCACAAATCATGATTTCTAGCTCCCTGAACATTGCGGTTGCTGAATTCCCCCCTTGCTCTGCATCTGAGCAGAGAGCTCTAGCTAAGGCTACCAGTAGCCCAGGGGGAGGAAGTAACTTTGTCTTCTGTGCATAATACTCCTTCTCACTTCTGAACCTGACGATTGCTCTCTTTGCAACAGCAGAGTGCTGTTCAAACTCCCCTTCAGCCTGCTGTTCACCAGGCTTTCTCTTTGGTGTCTGACAGTCATCATCACATGTCACCCAGCTTGCCCTTCTGGAGTTCCTGGCAATAGCAAAATAATAATTGAAGATGCTGTGTACAGAAAGCCTCTCTTTTGAATAACAGCTTCATTTTCTAATGCTTTTGCCCAACACAAACCTAGATAGAAAAAATTTCCTTGTGATAGTGAGTGCTTGGCAGACTGTGGCAGCAACAGGTGTAAAAGTCTTAAATTTACACAGCATTTTTTTTTAAAGCAATTTATTATTACTGTATTGGGTCATTTGACTTCTACATTTATTTAGAGTTAAAAAGAACAATTTTATTAGTGATATTTTTATAAAAAGGGGAGCTACAAGCTAGATTTTCTGTAAGAATGGCCATCTCATTGCCTTTGACTATGCCAGTTGCTGACAATTGACAGAAATGGTATGGTTTTATTTTTCTTACGTTGATAAATTAGTATTACCAGTTTGCTTGAGAGTTCACAGTAAATATATGTTCCCAGTAAACAGATAAGTAAAGGACTGCTCTGAAGTTCTGTCATGAACATATTGCATTATAGATACACTAAAATTAATAGTGGCTGAATTATTTGTTCAGTATTGGTTGATTTTTATAGTTTACACTATGAATTTATCTTAAAAATAACTCTTATGCCAAATAATTGTAATACTACCTAGTGTAGTTTGAGCTTAAAAGAGGAAAGCTTAATGAAGCATTATTAATTTGTATTATTTGAACTAAATGTATTTTAAGTCAATTAAAATGAAAGCACAGCAAAAGCAAAAAATCCATTAGTGTCGATGGTATTAAAAAAAACCTTACATTTTGATAAAGATTTTTATAACATTATCACAAAAACTAGTTTCTTGAAAGAAGAGATGGAATAAAATTGTTTCCTATTTTTTAAGCTCAATTAAGAGTAAAGTTCCATTGGAAGAAAAGAACACTGATTCAGAACTGCAGCAATGCCACTTAAAATTGTCTAGATGTATTGCAGCCTGCAGTCAAAGGAGTCTGTGAGCCTACTATGGTTGCTATATCAGCACCAGATATGAAGTATGGAGGCTGTAGCAGACTTGCCTTGTCTGGGGTCTCTTAAATCTCTACCTCACTGAGGGAGGGTTTCCATTGCCCTGTCATTCAATGAGCAAACACTGTTTGTATGTTTAAATGGGTTTTCCTTCTTTAGTGCTTACTCCTGTGGCTGTACTCATAAGCAATGATTTCATTTCCTCTTGGCTTTTGCCAACCAAGCCAACTATTTTGGTTTCCTTTCTGTGAGGCTTTCTCTTTGCCCCTTTCATCCTTGTGACCTTCTCTGCACATACATCACAGTTTCAAATGATGAATTGAATTAGAGAGACTGGAAACTTTAGAGTTTTTTTACATGGCACTAATGTTTTCCCAACTGCTGGAAGAGCCTTTTCTGATCCATTCTGGAAGTACAGTTGCCTTTTAAATGTTGGCATTGTGTAATTGCTTCATAATCATTCCATGGGCCAGGTCCTAATCTTTGTTGTTGCAAACTGAGGAACTCCTAATTTACTGCAGTTCTTTGGTTGTTAACCCAGTACTGCATGGCTGGTCCTTTTATGACTTCCAGACGCAAGATTTTGACAGTAGCTATTCTGTGACTTGAGGAAGTAAAATGGAAAAATAGAGCATACCCACTCTCAAAGATGACTTATGTGAGGCATGAATACCATGACACTTAATATGCTATGTGTTCTTGGAAATGACCAGAATACATGACGTTGATGATGTCCCACATGTGCCAGGCAGTTAATACACTACACTACAGTGAATATTTTAATGTATTTTCTTACAAGTAATTTTTTTCTGTCTGCAAATTACCATAGCCTTTTTTGAATACATTGCTCTTCATAGGTGAAAGCTACTTACCCAGCCTACAAGTTTTGGACAAGCTATGCCTATGCCTTGTGTGTGCATAAATCAATAGGAGAGATCCCTCCAGAATACAGATTTATATACAGAGTATCATTAGAGAGAATAAGAGATGGAGGGGAGTAGTACAAAGATTTTTACTGGCATCTACTTGAGACCGTTACTATTACTCACTCTTCACCGTTTATGAGACAGTGTGGCTCTCCCAGGCTCATGCTGATAAAGCAGTCACTATCCCATAGTATCTGGTAATTACTGTGTCTGCACCAGGTGTTATAAATACAGACAGAGAAAAGAAGAGAAAAAACAATGCAGTGCTAAAAGATTAAACAATGGCATAATTAATTAGTTGTAGCTGATGAATTTGATCATGCCTACAAACACCTTTAATTCCTTAAAAGCTGTTACATAGACAGATGTAAAAGCTCAACCTGTGGAAATGGAGAGAATTCTTGGATTGCCTCACCCTTGCATATATCTTCAAAAGCTATTTCTAATCTCACACAGGCTGTTAATGTGGAGATAGTAGCAGTTATGAAACCTGGGCTAGATTCCAGATATGTTGTATTAAAGTGTAGAATGAAAAGGAAATCAATAGTCACTCTTCAAGGAATGTTATGCCAGAATTGTCCAGTATAGTTGAGATTAATCAAAGCCATAACAGCTTTTTTTCATTAGTAGAACATTAACAAGTAAACAACATTCCTGTTTTGTTATTTAGTTATACTAACCTTTTTCAACAGCTAGGCCCAGTGATAAGTTTGGATTTTCTCTGTTTATAGAAAACTGGTACATCAGCAGATAATGGTACAACTCAATATTTATGGAGTGCTGGCTTTCTGGAAATGGAAGAAACTGGAAGTTATTACTAGAAGAGTTCATTAAAATGTAAACAGGATTGAACCGACAGCACCGACAATATTTATGTATTTATTTGTGCTATTGTCTGGTTATACAAGAATGTCATGGCCATGGTGTGAAAGTGGGAGTTGTTTTGGGCAGAAGCTTTTCCGCTGTCCCCTTGAAAGGAGGTGAATGCCAGCAGTGTGTAACATCTCTGATTCAGTGATACTTTGGTGTACAAATGTGATGTAACACATCACAGTGTCTGCTTGAGCAGGACCTATTTTCTGATTATGATATACATCTGTATTAAAATTAGAACGGTTCTATTCTTGTGGTATCTGTTGTGGTATTTTAAAGAAGTTATGACAATGGAGAGTCTGAACAATGTGTTTTGTAAATGAGTGGGAGAGTTCCTATCAAGTTGAACACTTTAAGGTTACTTTGATTTAATTGACTAATAGCTGGTGTTTTCTGAATACCAGATAGATAAGTATATTTTAGCTGTTATGTAAATCTAATACATATATTAGAAGATGACAACATATTTGGTCCATAACAGTACAAAAACTTTAAAAAGGAACAATACTTGTTCTAGAGAGTTTATTAACTGGATAAGTGAGAGAGATTTTATTCATATTTAGATAGTGAGCCATATGTATTTTAGCTATAGTGTTTAAAATTAACTTCCTCTTTGAGTTGTGCTGCTCAAGCCTTTTTGAGGAAGGATTCGAACAAGCAGAAGATGGCAGAACAGCACAAATAAGAAAGAGGGAAAATAAAGCTGTTGTTAGCATAAGAGGGCAGCACGGAAGTGACAAGGCAAAGAGTGGGAAAGGTATGCAAATCATTTAGTTGATTCAGAAGTTTGTGTGTTCTTAAACAGAATTGAAGCATGAAATGTGATGTCTGGCATTCTGTATTAAAATACTAGTAAGATACCTCAAGATTATATTCTTTCAAGTAAGACAAATGCAAAAGTTTCAGCTTGCTCAATATTAAAGTAGACCTCTGCTCTGCTTTTATAAGAATTTCCGAAGTCTCATGGTACTTCCCCTCTGTGGCAGGATTTGCCTTGGTGCGAGTGGCCGAGACCTTTTATCCCCACCTGCTGAGTGCTTCCTGGGACAGGGAGTTCTTGCCCCAGGATTGTGGAGCTTGCAGCAATTCTTTGGTATTGTTTGTATACAGCTTTCAAAGTGCCTTTGGATGAAAAGTACTATGCAAATATAAAAGATTAATAATTAAGATTGTGTTAATGTGTAGTAATTGGGCATAATGCTGTGCACCACAGGAATCCCTCTTTTGGGCTGTCTGACTGGTCTATCTTTTTTTTTAATTTTGGTTAATTATGAGATTCATAACCATAACTGTGCAATTATCTCAGAATAGGCAATCCTATTGACATGCATAAATATGATTTAATGAATCACAATGACTTTTGGCTTATTTAACCTATCATGAAAATCAACACAAATCTCATGTTTCATAAGTTTGTACGTCCCATGGGTCACCACAGCAGTAGCATGAATATAGTTTACTGCAAAGGGCTCAACTCAAACCTTTCCCCCACTGTGTGGTTGTTACAAATCATACTAGTAACGTGCTGTTAGAGCACTCTGATATATTTCGAGAGAGGACATTAAAACACATTAAGGATAAATAACTAGAAAAATCTCAGTTTTCTACTGGTGGTGTAAAAGAAGCAAGAGATGGTTTAAAGCAATACATGAGCTATATATTTTATATTTGTAATATTCTATAACACAGCTGACTTGAAGTTCCAAAGACATTATTATGTTTACTTTGCACAGAGAAGCTCCACTGTGTTAAAGACATGAAGATCCACACTCTCACACAACTGGTCCTCTTGAACAGTCTGGGCTGGTCATATGCATAAGGCTGAATGGGTTTGGGTCCTTGGCATGTTCCTCTCTCCCTTAGTTGAAGTGTTCTTGATTATTAGATAGAGAACTGTGCTTTTACACTGAGAGTTGTGACTGCCTCAACATAACCTTTCAGGTAAACTAAAGTGTATAAAAAAAAAAAATCAGAACTCCTATAAGTCACTGTGGCTCAAGATTGAACTGTGTTAGAAATATTAGGTGTGTTGTTTTTATATGCATTAGGAACTGAAAAAGTGGGCCAAAAAATATAAAGAAAATCCTGAAGTTAACCAACTAAAGTCTGAGTGATATTTCACTGCAAAGTCTCTGAACAGTTTTACTATTACAATTAACTTTTACTAATGATTTTGAACTTACATATGGGTGAAGAATGAGATGAATGAATAAAATCATGCTAGCATCTGCCTATTTAGTTTTGGTTTATTTTGTAAAAGAGAACTACATATTTTTATACACAGTTGTGAGGGAATAGCTGAGCAGTGCTGAAGAACCTGCTTAACCTAAGGCTTACAATTTGAACAGGGCTTATGCAGATATCTTCAGATCTGGTTCAGGATCAAAGCAAACCCTGGTAACCCCAGCACATTCAGACTGAAATGAGGGAGGGACAAGAGAATGTTGCCAAGAGAAAAAATCTGAATTCTGGCAATTTTGAATCTTAAATGTAGGTGGAAGATGGTAGATAAGAAGAAGGCGTGGTAGAAATCAAGTGAGTTCTCCTAGTCCCGTAATACAGTGGAAGAAATCATGTGTCATGTACTCTGGATGCCTGTGGTGCCAGAAAGAATAGGGTGGGGTTAGCTCTTCCTCTTTGTATCTTATTTTTCCTTTTTCAGCTTTCTTTGATTTTGGCTGTTCTTTGCAGCTCCCCCCACTGCTGATGCTTGAATTCTCCCAAAACTTCCCATGTCTCACAGCCAGAAGACCACTGTTTCTGTTCCTGTGTCTCTTTTGGACCTGTACAAGAAATAAATTTTTGGCTTGGTCACCCAGCTAAACAATAATAATAATGGTAATAATAATAATAAAAATTCCTGCAAACCATTAAATTACAGTTTTTCTTTACCAAAATGAAAACCACATGAATTGTTGCTGTTTGTTAGGTGAAATTCTCCTTTTGTTCCAAACTTTTCAAACAGGTTTTTTGTAAGCTTTTTTTTATCCAGTTGCCCTGCAGTTAAAGAAGTTGCTCTGGATTATAGATGTTTCATTCCCATTCTGCCTGAGATAATTGGAAGCAACATCATCTAAGAGAGCAAGCAGCTGCCTTCACTGGGATGTAGTCTGGGCTCCCTTGATTGTTCTCAATCCATTTTTTGGTTGCTGTTCCACTTTGCAGAAATTCTTAAATACTCACTATTCAGCAACTTCAAACTTTTCATCCATCTTGTCAACAACCAGGTAATGGAGTAATTTTCTCCTTGCTCCCTCATCCTTCACACATATTCAATAAAAGTATTTCATACAGAGTGAAATAGCATCAACATGAGAGACTGCTCTATCCTTCCCTCTCTGCTCAGTACTCCCTTCTGAATGCCCTAGGGCAAAGCACTTCCAGAAATGTTGGTTCAGATATCATCAGCCAGAAAAGGCAACTGATCCCACACAACCTGAGTGAGCATGCTGACAGCCAAGCTTTTGGTGATAGAGGGTTGACACTACCACTTCCTCAGGCAGCTTTGTGAATCTGCTCCATCTCTGCCCCTGCTAATTGTCTCCAGATGAAACCAGTTGACCACTTAACAGTTTCGGGATGACTAAAGCAGCATTTCCCAGTAAATTCACCCTCCTCCACTCTACTGCTGACCTTGCTCCTTTGTGGCATTCTTGTTTCTTTAGCATGTCTCTCCATTCTTTCTTCCTCCTCTATATATTCCCTTTTCCTGACTATGTTCTTCCCCATTTGTGTGCTCTTTTGAGTTGCCTGTCCACCCCTTCTTTCCAATGTGATGCTGCTCTTTTCTTCAAAGTTCCCACTTCCATGGCCCAAGTCACTAGGACATGCAGCTCTTCAGGGTTGGGCCATCATACCTGACAGATCTCCAAACAAATGCCTTTAGTGATAGGAAACATTCTGTGTAGGCCACTTTACAGTTAAATTCATGTGGGAAGAGCATTTTCCTGTCATGACTACGTTGTTTTGCATTTAGCTAATGTCACATCTACCTGGCTCTGTGATGATAGTGTAGTAATAATACTCTCAGTGGCTCTATGGTGTTGTACTTAAGCATGGATTCTGTGGGGAAGATGCAGCTTGACATCTAATTCCTTTCATTGTCTTCTCCAGAGTGGTTCATGGGGAATACTGTCAAACAATTTCAGTATATTAATAAGAACAAACAATGGTACCACAAGGTCATCTTTCCTCTCAACACTGGGCATTCAGGTTGCCCAGACCTATCTCTGTCTCAAGTGTATCATAGTGAAAAGTGATCCTCATGCTGTCAAAGCAACAGATACACATGCACTCCCTCAAAGTAACTAATTCTTAGGTTCAGCTTGAGCAAGGAAACAGCTAACACTGTAGTCTGAGCTTACTCTGGTGCTGAGCTGGTTTAGCCCCCAGATTATCTAAGGTCATACTGGTGTACGCAGAGCATCTTGTGACATTGCAGTGAATGAAGGATGCACATATTTGCCTGAAGTAGTTTTACAAGAATGTTCTGTCTTCTCCCTGCTCATTCCCTACACACACTGAGAAATGTGCAAGTCAGCAGTCACTCTGCATTTCAGTGTGTTCAGGTGCTGCACTCATGAATGATGAGATACTTAATACCAGTTGGCAATACAAAGTTGGCATAAAAGTTATCTGAAACTTTCCAGTTCTTTTCCGAATTGCCTTTAAAATGTTGTTTTAAAATTGATTATAGATTTGGGCTTTGGAGATCAAGGGCAAAAGCTATCTATTTTAAGCTCACAGTTACTATGTGGTTTTGGAAAACAAAACAAAAGCAAAGGATCTCTTTGAAAATATTCTCCTTTACTGTGTGCCAGCAGTAAGCAATCAATACCGAGTTGTACCAAGCAAGAAGAACAAATACCTTGCTACTGATGTATAAACTGATCTTGCAGTGATACCTTCCCATCTACAGCACATGCTGTAGCTGTTAAAGGTGAACAAGCAGAGCTCAAGTCTGCTGGAATTATTCTATCCATTTCATTAATTGACTCCTGTAGGCTGGGATTATTTTTCTTTTGTATTTGAACAGAGCCCAAAACCAACAGGGTTTATTTCATAATATGCGCTATCAGAATGCAAAATGAATGAATAGAATTAATAATTTGTTTTACTTTCTTAGTTTTCTAGATACGCCAGCACGTTTTAAAGGAGATTACAAAGCTTGAGGTGAGAATTTTACTGAATAATACAGACTTTTCCTTTGGCACTTAGTATTAAGTGTCCAGGCTTTCTCAGTCTTACAGATTTGAAAGTTTAAGTTTTACTGGCTAGCAGAATACTATTAGATTTGACACATCTTACATAGCCTCCCTTCTATATGGCATTGACAGGACTGGAATCTTAAAACTAATGTATAAATGAGCACAATTTCTGGGGAAAGCAGATTTGGGATGCACTTTTGTTCTGGCAAAATTATGCCTGTCTTCACATACACCATGCATAAACTGTAGATTTGACTTAAACAGGTGAAAAAAAGGACAGACTTTAAATACAAGAACAAAACACACAGGAGGTTTAGACTTAATTTGCTATTTCCCTTATTTGTTGCACAACTAAAATAATGACATGAAATTATTTAGCAGTCTGTGATTACTACAAACAATGGAAGGAGATTGTTTATCTGCTTGTTTCCACAATGAAATGTGAATGCTATGCAGCTGGCTACTCTGATGTTAATAGCCAAGAAATCACTCCTCCCTTAGTCTGTTAAGTCATTTACTGACTAAGGGAAATTTTTCTTTTTTAAATTTTTTTCCCAGTTTAAAAATCATAAATCTCTCTGATCAAATTTGTGACCACTTCATAGTTTTTAATTCAACAGGAGCAAAAAATACAGAAGTAACTTGTATGATTTTTAGCAACTAAAAGAAGATTCTGCCTTAGCTCTCTCTTCCCTGTGCCCTGTCTCTGTCAACAGCCAGAAGCAGATGCTGAGGGAAGAGAGAAAATGCAAGCAAACACAGATCAGGTGTTACCCCACAAATCCCCTCCTGCCTCTGGCTGTTTGCAGCTCAGCTCAGCAGCTTCCACCATTCTCCCCTTGGGAGCTCTCCTGCAGAATTAATGCTGCACACTGCTATCTCTATCCCTCCCCTTCAAAATTCATTCACCTATGAATTATGATATATATATAAATTGAAAGCCATAATCGGGCAATTTACACATATTAGTGACCCCAAATGAGGCAAGTGTATTTTTAATGAGCTTTATGTAGTTAGCACTCATGGAGTTACTCCTAGGATGTTTCTAGTATCCTTGTATAATCTGATGACTGTTAACAGGAGAGTTTAATGCATGGATGGACTTACCAGGCATGGTAAAGACACAGATACTAGCTAGCTGCTCATCCCTCTTTTGTTTAAACTTTTTCACCATCTCAGCTCTACCACTGAAGGAAAGTGAAAATGTAACAATTCCTTGCAAGCAAAGGAAGGCAAATGCATATGGTTGTGACAAAGGCAGACAAGTTTCAGGCAGGTTGTTTCTGTAAGCCAGTGCTGGCAGCAGACCATATGGGAGTCTTTTTCCTCTATCTTTTCCCCCCCTTCTCTATGTTAGTTCCACAATGAAATAAAATGGGGATGGGGGTGGTGGGCATGTCAATCGATGCATCATAGGCCTTGCTGCAGTAGGAAGACAGTCAACTGATGTGTGTGATACTTCAGAGCAGGAGTTGCAGTCTGGGCAAAAGGTGCATCAGAATGAGGGGAGCTCTTTGTAAGACTGTCTTTGTTACACTCAGATTTTGAGCTCCTGCAGCTGTCAGGGTATATAGATCTGAGGCCCAGAATCTGCACAGAGACTTGTAACTTGCAGATACAATCTTCTATTCACTGCCATGGGATTTGCAAGGGCAGTAGCAGAGGGTGACTTAGTCCCATCTTGTACTAAATATGTGCTGCCAAGGAAAGAATGGAGGACAAGCATCTCTCTTTTTAAGCCAAGAGATTATGTTGTGGCTATCTGCTTTTAATCAAAGTTCAGCCTTGCTTGAAATGGAAAAAAACCCCTTCATGCCAGGGAGATGGTGTCATACATCCTGGTACGTATCTAATCCTACTGCTAGGTTTCTTGGTTTTTGTTTCAAATTGTTAATGAAATCAAAGCATATCCTGGGCCTATCTAGGGAGTGGCTTAGTTTGTGTAGCTGAAGAACAATCACAAGACAATTTTCTAAAAACAATAGGAGATGAAAGAGGAAGTTTAAACCACTTCCCAATTGAGAAAACACAATTCTGCTGATTCACATCTGTGCAGAATGATAGGGTTTTTTCTTCTGCTCAGTTGTTCTCAGATTGCCAAGATTATATTAATATAAGAGTGCCATAGGACGCTCCCAGATGTAAAGCTCAGTAATCAAACACAAATTCTTTAACTATAATTATCTCTTCATATTTTGTCTTAGGTTTCAGTTTTTAGCTTCTCTTCCTGCCATATTCTTTATACAAATACCCTGGTGTTATTCAAAAATGCTTGGGCAGAAAACCCACATTTACTGATGCACCACAGATTCTGAAAGGGTGTATCAACAATAGTACAGGTACCATTCATAGTTCAGAAATTCACTCTGTGTAGGATGTGAATGTTTAATTGAAATAACCTATTAGCTAGGTAAGTTGAACACTGCCACTGTGAACAGAGGGACGTTATGGCCTTTGTAAGTTAGCTCTTAAGTCCTTCATAAACCCTTGCCCTTGTAACCTAAAGAGACAGGTCACAAAATGAGGGTTCAAGATGTAATGAAAGCAGCACTTTCTGTACAAGATATACCCTCCATAAAAGAGGAACTTCAGACATTTTTTGCTGTCCAGTTTCATAATACTGAAGAAGATGAGGAAAAAAAAAATCAAATATATCTGACCTATATAAAGGAACTGAGATGATATATAAGCTTTTAAGTAATATTAATTGACCATTTAGGATTCAATGTGTACAGTTTGGAAGGAAATGCAATCACATTCATTGTGATTTGCCTTCATTGAAATCAAAAGTAAAAATACTGTTCGCTCTATGGGGCACTTCTATTTAGTTTGAATGAAGTACTTGCTCACCTCCTGCTATGACTGGTACAGTACTGCGAAACAACACAGAGCAGAAATATATACTGTATGTCCTGTTTGCTGGGAATGGTGAGAGTCTAACAAGGAGTCCTGAGCAGCTGAGTTACTTCAGCAATGGTAGTTGTCTCCAAGCAGGACAAAGTACCTCTTGGATTTCCTCTGAGTAAGTAAGAGACTCTCTTGATCATCTCCCATGTTTTGCACATTTGAGTATGAGTTAAGCCACTCTGCCATAGCTGACAGAGCATAAGCTCATAATAATGGCTGTTACTCTGCACAGGTCTCATAAATAGAGTCTAGGACTAATGGCATAGTGCAGTTTCCTGAGTCACTGGATAGTCCTTTGATTTTTCCACAACCAGTTTGTGAAGTGAGAATGGCCACAGACCTTGATCCTGTCCCTAGATGTGTCCTCTCTGTCTCTTATGTGCTTCCAGAGTAGGACAGGTGCATTTGGCTTTCTCTCAGCACGATGGGAACACGGGAAGAAGAGTGGTGGGACAGACTGTCTCTGTAGTACTGAGGATGACATTAGGTGAATCTGCTTCCAACTGAAAAGATCAAAAAAAACTAGGTTTACATCCAAACAGGCCAAATGCATAAAGCTTCAACATGATTACTGGCTGTCATTAATATTCTAGCTTTAGCTTAATGATTCACTATTCTTCACTGAAAGTCAAGGATATAGTCACAAATGGATCATGGCAGTAATCATTTGTTAAAAAACAGTTACTTAGACTTCTCATTCCTTACTAGGAAATCAAGCTCTTAAGACACATTTTTTGAGAATTTTTTTTTTTTCAAATTATCAAGTAAATTAGAAAAAGTCTTAAGTGCTTGTTGATCTACCTGATCTACCTCATAATTATTCTGAAAAAATTTCACTCCACTATTTCTATAGCCATTAGATTTTCAATAGCCCCACATGCACTGTGCTTGACCTGCACCTCATTGCATGTGCTAGCTATCTGCGTGGATGCTAATTAGAGGAAATACAGACTGTGATCTATCCATTAAGATCTTTGTTTGCATGTGCATACATACCTCTGTTGGTTTTGTTTTTTTTAAAAGATAGTTGTGAATTAGTTGAAATGGGTTAAAAATTAAAACTTCTTCATGTGAAAACTGGTGTTTTAAAATATGAACTTTTTCACCTCTTACTTTCTGTTTTCTTTTCCTATTATACCATGACTGCAGAAATGTGGAATCCAAAGGGAGCAGGAGGGCTCAGAAATTAAGCAACAGAAAAGTTGAGAATACCAAAGTGATCGTTTGGCTTTACAATAGAATTATGTACAATTTAGATATTTAACTTTAAGTAAAATACTGTATTTAAATTATTTAAATCAACTGATAATTTTTTATAATTTTTGACAAGTTCTTACTAGTGTGCATATAGTATTTTAAAAGGATTATTTAAACATAGCACTATTATCAAATTGGACACGTATTTGGATAGCATCATTGAACGTCAGAACATCTCAGCAATTACTGAAAATCTACAGAGACTGAAGATGGGACTGGAATAGTCCTTTCTAAGAAACAGATTTGGAAGACATTGTATTGGTTTCCATGGGGACTAGCAATAAAAATATTGGCAATGAACCTATCGGGGGAATTTATGGGAAACACTTGATATAATGGACATGACTTCCTTTTTTTTTTTTTCTTTTAATTGCAAAAGTCAAGCATAAAACCACACACTTAATGAGTGAAAAATAAAAGAAATGGTTTGCATTTATTTTGACTTACGTTATTTGACTAAAAAGAGTTCAACAGTCACTGCAGGAACATAAGAGTTTGTAAAGCTGCTACTTTTTGTAGGCGTTTCTTAATACAGCTGTCACAGCTAATATTAATGATGAGGGTAAACATAAATCAGATTATGCAGCAGAGAATAAAAGTCTTCACTAACTTGCAACATTTCATTCAGAAAGATTTTTTTTGTTTTGTTCATATCAATAGGAATTACAGTAAATCTCCAAGATGTGTAATATTACAACCCTGGAACATTATACAAGCTTGTAAATTCTTATACCCAATACTCAGATAAAAGACCAGTTGTATTGTTAGTTACTACTGTGCACTCAGCACAAACTATCTGTGTTTAAATGCTGCCAGAGCATACAGTATTGTGACATAAATAGGGCCAAATTTAAGGTACAGCTTTTACAAAACTAATTTTTGGGAATATTTAATCCTTCAGGAGTTCTGTAAAAGTTGAAGGAGCCAAAATAATTTCTGGCAACTTGGATTTATCCTGACATAAAAATGATGTAATTAGCTTGAGTCCTGGGAGAGGTTCTGTGCTCCACACTCTACTATTCCTGAGATTCCTTTACAGATATCAGTTGTGCAGAGAGCCAGGAAAACACAGTTTAGAACAACTTGAGTCCTCCTTTTGCCTCAAAATATGTGTCTCTCCAGGGATATACGTCACCGATATTAGTCAAGATTTGTAATGCAAAAGGCTATTTGTGGGACCCTTTGAAAGTTTCCAGTATGTGTGTATCTTTTCTGTATCTCTGTGCTTCATTATCCAGGCATTATTCTTCCTTTCTTGACTGAATTCCTACATAATGATCAGGACTGCTGCTAGCCTTTACTGTCACTTTTCCTCCCCAGTGTTCATCAAAGCTAATGAGTCCTGTGTAAATTGAGTAGAAAGGTGGAAAGCGTTCTAGTGACTGTGTTGGTCTTCTGCTACAGCCAAACTTCATCCAGATCCCAGGAGTGAAAATCAACAGTTATTGGTCTTAGAAGGCATAAAATTCTGCACCTTTTCGTGGATGAGATGGCTGTTCTGTGCGTGGTGTTTTGCTATTTCAAAGAGAGCACATTTTTATAACATATCTCATCTAATGCTAGCATTAGCCGACTAGCCCTAACCTAACTACTAATTTGTGTGGCATTAGGGTAGAATATTTTACTTTATGAGAGTCTTTCAATATGATATCCTGAAAATAATATGTGAAACTTATTGTATATTTTATTGTTAGTGAAATTTTATGCTGTTGGGTGCTTATTGTAGTCAAAGCTTTGGTTGTGGGTTTTTTGTTGGTGTTTTTTTGTTTGTTTGTTGGGGTTGTTTTTTTTGTTGTTGTTGTTGTTGTTTGTTTTAAAACCTAAATAGGAAGATATAATTTTGCCAGTTAAATTCTTTGGGTAGATACCCTGGTTTAATATAGGATTTTTATTACTTTTATTAAAACTGCTTGAAAACATCTTGGCTTTTATGAAGGTTTTCCAGACTGACAGATCTGGACAGCAGGGCAATGCAGGCTTTGTCCATGGCACTACTCATCCCATTTGCACATCACTCATATTAGGAAAGGCAGACAGTCAGTAAGGGACTCTTGCACCCACTGAAACCTCATAGTAAAGGAGTTTATTCAAACTGTCCCCAAAGTCTGCAACTGAATAGTGGCTTTGTGAGAGAGATACTCAGGAGAATCCAAGCTCAGCAACAGAGGGTCACTTTTTTTTTTTTTTAAGGAGTTTGTCCTACCTGAGCAATTGAACTAGGGTAACCTTAGCTTGCTCAGTGTTTATACAGCACCAACATCCCTGAAGACAACTCTGTGTGTATCTATGAATACCTACTTATAATAGTAATATAAAGTCCAAAGTTTTTGAGTTTAGATAATGAGACTGTTTTTCTTATCCAGCTAGTGAGATACAGTAGTGGGTAATCTCTCTTATTATGGCATGGAGTCCCATACTTGCTCTAAAACTCTTTGGCAATACTGCTCTTAAGAGTCTCTGACTACCTAACTGGAGTGTCCAAGCTGGAAGGCAGTTGAATCCTCAGCAGAAAGAGTGAGCCTCTTGCTGGAGATGGTTCCAACTTAGAGGAGGTTGAATTGCCCGTACATATGTCTCTTTCTTGTCACTCTTTTTTTAAATGTCTCAATTTTAGAATGGGTCTTTTTGTAGTGAAAGCACAGATAGAAGAGTTGAAAAGTCTGGGCTTTAATCCTAATGGTTTTCTGTTTGGACAAGTCACTTGTCCTGTGTGCATTTCATTTTGCTTTTTTGTTTTCTGCCTTGTTTGCTCATTTATCTCTGAAGGGTACTGTCCAAAGTGTGAAGAAATTTCAGTTTCTCGGATGAAAAACCCTATATAATCTTAAAGGATTGTACTTAGCAGTTAATAAAGTCTACAGTTAGACCAGAAAACAATTTTATTTAAAGTTTTCTATGTGCAGTTTCATGTAACTAGTATATTCATACAGCTATTGTAAGCCCTACATTTAAAACAAAGGGAAGTTCTTAGTTACTTTGCCATTGATTTTATCTGAATCTGATTAAATCCCAAATGAGCGAGCTATGAACGCCTACATTTTCATTCTCCTAGTTGCATCTCAGCTTTCCAAGCTACTGTGATCTGCAAACTGAAGCTGTAATTCTCTAAGTAGAAGTGCTTTGTGTCCCCATGTGGTCTGGAAGCTGTATGAAAACCATGCAGTATTTCAACTTTTTTGCAGAGACACTTAGTAAAACCACTCAAAACCCTAGTAAAATTTCTTCTTATGATCTGCTCTCTGTCTCCACCTCAGCCTTAGTTCTCAAATTCTCAGCTCAGGCAGTAAGAGTCCTGCTGTCCTTACATGCACTCTGTCCAGGCCAAATACCTAATCACAGCAATGGTCCTTTTGCTTGGAGAAGGGCTGAGGGACAAAGTGTCAAAGCCATGAGAGAGGTCTGGTTTGCAATGACATTTTTATGGACCCTGGCATTTTGTGACAGCAGGTCATACTGCTTGGGCTCTGCAGATGTGTATTCTGCATCCTGCAACAATTTAACAAAGGTCACAGTGAGTTCGGCAGTGAGATTGTTGTAATTGCTTAGGTGATATGCTGTACCCCTCTGCACAATGCAGTTCTTCAGGAAGCATAGATTTCCCTTGAATGAGGTTCTCGGACTAGGGAGAAAAAGAGTTAAAATGCCGAAGAATGCCTGAGCCCTGGTTTAGATCAGCGCAATGTACATTAACTTTCTGGTCTATTCCAGGAGAGGGAGCTAACTTTCTAGTCATCACAACTGGCACACTATGCTGGAGGAGGTTTTTTTCTCAGCTGATATCCCATGTCTTACTAATTATTCACATATGCTGTCCCCGAAGGAGAGTCATCTTGGGAGTGCAAAACCACCCTCTCAAAACATTGGTTACCTCTGTTCAGTGCAGTAAATATAATTACATGACATATTCTTGACATGCGAGTATTTATTGTTAATGTACTTTACTATAATTTAAACACTGTTACGTATTGTTTGCTCTCTTCCCCAACTCTTCTGCCTTTCGCCTATTAAGGAATATTAACAGGATCTGAATGTAATAGTTTCTCCACTGCAGTAAATGCTGCTCCCTGTTGCACTGTGGGAAAGCAGGGCAGTAACACTCTGCAGCATAGCAGCGGGTGTGTTTGCAAGCTGCTATGCTTGTAGCTTGCTGCCAGGCTTGGTTAGAGTCCCAGGCACAGGGTGAAGTGTGCATGAAGAAAAGCGTGCTCACAACA
Source organism: Aramus guarauna (assembly GCA_013400195.1). NCBI lineage: Eukaryota > Metazoa > Chordata > Aves > Gruiformes > Aramidae > Aramus > Aramus guarauna. The sequence goes on along the minus strand of VXBL01005506.1, from coordinate 1,073,191 downwards.
GCCCCCTTCCAGCAAAGGAAACTGGAAAGCAGCTTGTGGAGTCCAGCTAAAAGAGCGCATCCACACTGCTCAACCCTCCTGCCCTGTGCCTCTTCCCAAACTCCTCCCTGCAAAGCTTCTGCCTTGGTCAGCTGTCACTGCAGCACCCAGACTGGGCTGACGCAGGACAAAAAAAATCCCAATTTGTTGAAATGAGTTAGAGAGGAGCACAAAAGAAAGAAGGCAGATGGGCTGGGGTGTTTTATGGGCCCACAGGAGGGAAATATATAGGCAATTGTGCAGAACATCTGCCCGTGGGCTGTCCTGGGGAGTTGTTGGGCCCAGGCATGTGCCTTGTGCTCCTGCACCTCCCATAGCCACGTGTCCCCAAAAAATGAGAAAGCATGAGGCTGACCTCGCTGCCTGGGCACGTCAGGGTGCTCTGCCACATGCTGGCCCAGGCTTCCATCTCTGGCCTTGGTACCCCAGTTCCTTGCCAGGCAAGGAATACTTGCTAAGTCAGCAATCCCACGGCTGTCTTTCTCTCTTTCACCCTCCCTCTCTGCCTTTCTCCCCTATTGCTCTTGCCCTCTCTCTCTGTGTCTTCTCTCTGTCACACACAAGTTTTAAGCTGTAATTGTTAAGCAGAAGGCTTTGAAAACCTGCCATGTGTATAATAGAAAAGTTCAGACACTAGAAAGAAAATTAAAGCACAGAGTGCTTTTGTGTCTGGATTATTTAATGAATTTGATTAATAATAGTAAGTTTTAATCTAACCTTGTGATTTTGGGTGCTTGAGGTTGGAGAAAATTTGGACTGGGAAGAGTAACTCTGAAGAGCTCTATTTGCGCTCTGCAGAGCACCCAGCATCTCTGAAGGCATAAACAACTGAGTGCAGAGCAGATGGAATAATTTTTCTGTGTTAGTTATTTTAATACAAAGGAACATGGGGAAATTAATATGGAAAATAAAAAAAATCAATTTACCACATATTTGAAATGAACAGAACATGAAAGTTCAAAAGAAAAGGGAAAGAACTTCTAAGCTTTTGAACATTTTTCATGTTTGTTTCACAATAAACTGATGCTAGTAAACAAATAAAACCAAAGGCAAGAGAAATTCTCCATGTCATGTTATCTAGCAAGAAATTTTGATCCAGTTTAATGAGGACTAAGTAAATACTGTGGGTTTGCATATAGCAGGGTGGTATATCAGCACAGAGGTGTGTATAAGATAAGTTGCTAACATAACCTTGAGCTATCATGGTGAGAAAATAATATGGAGCCATCAGTGCTCTTGATGTCTTGAAATGGTCTGAGTTGTGACAGTAGTCAGCTCAAAATTACATCCCATGTCACTGGAAAATACTCAGTAATATTTTAATAGTCTTCCTGAAAACTGTATCCATGAAGAATGGTCCTTTAAAGCTTAGTGGAGTTAATTGCACTGAACAGTTTATTGAGCTAATTAGGCCACTTTTTCTGTTAATTATCCATGAAGATTGAGCATTTTGCTGAATTATTTATTTGGAATTATTTGATGAATAGGGTGTGCAAGTGTATTTCAACCTCGAGAACTATCTGCCATGGCTATTACTTTAGAATTCACTGTTCACACTCTGTAATTAGCTAGATAAGTCATGTGGGTTTGTTTTGCTGTGATTGGATGTCTCCCAAATTTATAGTTTTCAACAAAGCTGGGCATATACTGAAGTGAATACATTTTGCACGAGTGATCATTCAAATTCAAGAGAGGAATGCACATTTAAATTGGAAGAGCAGAACAAAAAATGAGCCTATCATGCTTACTTTCATGTATTTTGTGCACAGCTATAGACAGGGGACGTCCACTGACTACTGTTGCAGGTATCCTTTGTTGTACAGACCAGAACAATTCCTCCCCCAATTAGAATGTTATACTTCGCAATTATTTTATCACATGCATCTGTTTTGTGAAGCCAGCATTGTTACTTTTTTAATTGTTGGTTGCATTACGTTGGAGTTTGTAATAGATGTCCTTAGCTGTGGATCTTTTTTCCAAGTGAGGAATAGTAACGAGTACTATTATGAGAGTGTGACTGCAAGTGTCTAATGCTGGAAATCGGTGACTGCCCATGCCATTGCAAGACTGCCACTGGCACGTAATACTGAATGGTTTGAGCAAGGTAGCAGAGTCTGGCTCAGGTTTGTTACTTTTTGCCGCTGTCCCCCACGCAACACTGTAGGTATGCTTTCATACCTTTTGAAAATCTGCGCCTTAGTGCTTAGCAGTGGGTACTAACCAGAATTTACCAGATTTTGTTGGTGGTGTCACTACATCTGTATTCTGCCCAATGCATCGCAGCTATGAGGCTAAATGGATATTTTCTCAATTATTCACAGTCACATAACTGGCCCTTTAAATTAGGCAATAGGATTCCAGACACCAGTTATGGCAAAAACGCACGATGTTCATCTCCATTATCTCTGTTATTTAAGGCTTTCAGAAAACCACTAACCTTAACTCCTACACTCAAACAAGCACACACTAGCACATAGAGTTAAGCCAACTTTTAAACTCCCAGTCATTAAGGATGTCAAAACATTCTGATATATGATATAAACTCATTATGACTGGATTTTGTTTTTATTAATGTAAGAGTTAGGTTGTGAAGAACAGAAGATTTTTTTAAGCCTCTTACTCCTTAGAGACAATGTGATTTGGTGGTTTAACATTGTAACATTTTAAAGGACTTGTTAAGCCCTAATCAGAGCACATTAAGCACTAACATTTTTAAAGTGCATAATAAGACCTAAACATTTTAATAGCATATTAACTTGTAACATAAACCAAACACGGTCACAGTGTTGTCTTTTCCCTAGTGTTTTTCCTATAACAAGTTCAAACAAGTAACTGATACTTTTAACAACTATTACAAAGTTGAGGATTTTCCATTGTCCTTCCTGTTTGGAGAAAAACAAACAAACAAACAAAAAGTGCCAGGAAATTTCTGTATAAGAAATTTTCCTTGAAGTGAAATTTTAAAATTAATGCAGAAAAATTTGCTTTGAGAGTTCCCATTGCTAAATGTTAACAAATAGAGCATGCCACCAGAGAAAAGGATTGTTTTCAGTGAAATGATGTTTTGTACTGGGAAAATGGTTATGCTTGAGAAGTTTTACTCATATCTGAGAATGTTGGAGTCATCTGTGAACAAGAACTGTGGGGTGGGCTCTTGCCAGTGATAAAGGTTCACAGAAAATCTGTGGGGGATACGCCCC